>LRSR01008951.1:0-32662 GCA_001579985.1 Hypsibius dujardini | reverse complement strand
AGCAACAGCGACGACCTGCAGCGGAGTCTGTTGAGAATCGGGAATGATGTTGGAAACGTTGTTGGCGAAGAAGTTCTTGTTGAGACCCTGACCGTCCGGGGAAAAGACGTTGTGGAAGTTGGCGGAGGGGACACCGTCAATCAAGGCCTTAAAGCCCATACTTGGAATCATGTTGTCAGCTACGATACGGACAGCTGAGAGACGGATGATGCCAGGAGCTCCGGATTTGAAAACTCCGGTGTAAGTGGAGTTAGCGAAGGGTCTCAGGGTAGCCTTGGCGCAGGTGCCGAAGGTGTGGATGATCTTCCATTTGCGGCTGTCATAGTCCATCTCATCGTTGGCACAGTTGAAAGATCCCTTGAGGAAGGTTGGGACGAGGAGCTGAGCGGCTTGCAAGGCAGATGGGCCCTCGACGGGCAGGCGACCAGCAGGGTAGGGAGATTGTCTCAGTTGGCCCCATAAAATCTCCTGTTTTGCGCTGGCGGTCTGTTTCTCATAGTTGGGAGGTAGGTATGCCAACACCAGGCTGATTTGGACGAGGGCCAGAAGGAAGATTGTAGGCAGAGGCATCGTACGGATTGTTGCAGGAGCTGAATATTCAATGAGGAAAAAAAGGTGAGAATGATGGTTGAATATATCACAGTTGGTCACTTAAATAGCTTTGTCTGATATTGCTGGAAATTGCTGGGCTGTACTGGTTGACCGAGTGGTTTGGGCAAGACCAGTCACCCACTTGAAAAGTTCACGAATAGTGCTGTTATTGCGGTCATTGTCAGCGAAACCAGACGTCAGTTTGCCTGCAATCTAGCAAAGAACAGCTGAACGGGAGTGGACAGTCGATACCGTAGGAGGGTCGTCTTTGGTGCAAAGAACTTTTTCGCGATCCTGTTGGTCATTCTAAATGTTCGTTTGTCTCTCGTTTGAGGTAGGTATTCTGAGTCCGGCCGATTTCATCAGTGAACTAAATGCTTGGAGAAATGAAAGGATGATGGAAATGTACTGGGACAAGATTATAGTACTGACGGAACTATGCGCCATCGCAGAGTCTAAAGTTTTAACTAATGCGCGTTCCCTTTAAGATTAATATGCTCACAAGAGAATCGCTTCCACATTAATCAGATGAAAATTGAAATTTATAGGAGCCCATTGTTTTTTTTAATATACAGGTAAGCACAAAAGAGACCGGGGAATCTACCAGTATACTTGCATACAAAAGCTTTATCTAGCCAAGTCGAGACAGCTCGGTGTTTGTGATTTCACATGTACACAATGGTTGTTGCAGTCATCCAGTGAAGCCGATTTGTAGGCCTAGCATTCACACACAGTAAACAATCAGCTGATTTTTATTTGGCTTTAAAATGGCTTCCCAAATGCTCTTACTGTATGGACATGCAGAAATGTGCTGTATGTTAGAAATATCCGCATGATAAGGTCAGTCTTTAGGACATTACGAGGCGACTTAAACCAGTATGGTAGTAAATTCGTTAATGACGGTATCTTATTTTCGTCCTCATTTTCGTAAATAGCCAAGTGAACGGCAGCCTCATTAGTGGGGATGTGTGTGAAGAGACCTTAAAACTTATTACTAAAAATCGTGTCTGTAATCCAGTCCGTGACCGAGCCTGTTCGCGCGTATGCCTGCATGTACAATAAATGTGATTACCGACTGAATTAATGGTAATGTACATATGAAACAGTAATGAAAAACGTTTATTGACATATAAAAATGTATATTTTCAACGTACAGCAGGAGTGCCGAGGGAATTGCAGCCAGGAAAGCCAAAACTGACGCTTCCGGCGAGCGACCATCTCCCGTCAGGTATCTGACAAGCAAGCGGTCCACCCGAATCGCCGTGGCAACTGTTGGTTAAGCCTAAACGTTCCAGATCAAGCACTAAACGACTCATTCAGCAGCTCCAAATGATGATTGAACTCACTGGACACTGTACCGGCGCAAATCATTCGGTCGGTAATGCTGTAATCAATTGATAAGTTATTTAGATGCGAAACAAGATACCGTGGGTACGAGTTTAAACACAAGTATGGCAAAATCTGAAATTAGTAAACTAGTCAATTCTTTTAAGTCAACTTAAAATGAATTATTATGAAGTGTTAGTTTTAGTTTATTTTAGTTACTAGAACTGTTAGCCAAGATTAGTTAGCCAATTGTTTTACTTTTTCTCTCACACGTTTATAGTAAATAAAACTTTTAGAGTGAGTCTAGTCAATCATAAACATTTCCAGGCAACTAAAAAACTAAAACACAATTGTTAAAAGCCGAAAAGTTGTACCTCATCATTTGTTTAGTTTATATTCAGTACACGTTTGCCATCCGTAGTTGCACGGCGGAACGAGACTTAAATCGGTGCTTACTTTACGTCTAAAATTTCGCAGACACTCCGATCGATTACAGGGATGTACGTCTGGCGAAGATGATTTGACTCTAATTTAGGGACGGCTGTTGGATTTGGTAGAGGATTTGACTGCAGAGTCTGTCCCCAACCTGTACACAAATGTGAGTAATAGGCGGATATGGTACACAGCCTGTGCTCAAGAGTTGACGCTTGGCTAACCAGATGCGAGGCATCGTGTTCCAGGCTCAATGTCGCTGCCTTGGCGCGGCAAACAGATGGGAGCAATATTTTTGCGAAACGGAATCTGTCCATTGAGCTTCAGTAAGCAATAATCGTAATCGAAACTGTCATCTGACCGATAATCTGGATGACTATAAATAAATAAATAAAATAACTCTTTATTTTTTACGAAAATGTCAAGCATCTTTTTGCATTACATTTTGCATGGTGGCCAATTCAAATGATATTATCTTAGCCCCTACCATATAATCCGTTCAAGGCCCAATGTCACCGCTCGGTCTTCCTCGTCGGATAGTGTTAACAGATGTCCGCCCAGCCTTGCTGTAACGTAGCTGACTTCAGTGCTGCAATGTGAAACTACCTTTATACATATATATCTACGGTGAGATTTATTGTGACTTTACTTGTTTAAAACTCCAGGAACTGGTTCTTTCTCGAAAACAATAAATATCGTATATTTAACATAAATAAGTATATCATATAAATATGTGTATATATATTATTCAAATATTTATAAATAAGTCTATTTTTTGTTCGTCCATAAAATGGTGTATTTTCTATCCATTCTACATATGCAAAGAGACGGTTGTTGAGATGCTGTGTGGCATGTTCTGCTCTTACTCGACAAAGCAATGGGCTGCCGACATAAGCCATCTGAAAGTGCAACATTTAAAAATGGACACCCGACTCGCAAAGGGCGAAGTACATGTTAGCCTCTTCTGTTACTAGTACCGATCGGACAGGATGGACGCACCGCACCACTGAAAACATTTTGATACAATACAATTTCGATGCACCGCAATTTTTTGCCATTTTACCTGATGTCCTCCGTCAAGGAGAGCTGCTTGCCACTGATCATTTGTGCATCGAAAAAAACATGTGGTATTTATTTCATGATATCCAAAGGGTACTCATGCTATACAGTATAGCGTGCAGTACAACGTACAGGAAGGGAATGTCTGTTAGCCATGCTTCCTAAAATACAACACTTACTTGGCAAGTATTTTAGATGCCGAATCCCAGTTGATTAAACTTGAAATTTAATGGTGTTCAACATTTATTTCATTGTTGTTGTCCCAATGAATGTTTTGGCCAGAATTTCAAATTTGGGTAAACAATGGAAGATTCCAGCTTCCCTAATTTTGACTGTAAGAAGGTCGATTTTTAGAAAAGATTTCATTTGATAATTTTTGACACTAGCTCTGTCAAAATTCAATTTGGAATTGATCAGCGTTAGTGAAATTTCTTTTGGATGTTATGAGGCGAAGCTATCGGTCATTCTTAGGACTCGCAGGAAAATTACGAGTGCATTGCATAAATGACCCATAATCCCGCCACCTCATACCAAATCATGATTTTGCCGATGCCAATCTATTTCAAAGAAAATTTTAAAAGGAACTGTGTCAAAAATTACCAAATAATTTTTTTAGGAAATCAACGTTTTGGGAGTCAAAATCCGGGAAACCAGATTCTTCTGTTGTTTCCCAAACTTAAAATTCTGCAAAAAAATTTTATTGGAACAACAACGGTGAAAATAAATTCTAAAATTATTGCAAATCTGATTCTATTAACACAACTTAACGTGGAGTCAATTTGAATTCGGCATCTGAAATACCTCTCAAGTTATTCATTTGACTTGACTCTCTTACATGTATTCTTTGCTCTACTTTTCTTTATAGACTTGCCCAACTTACCGCCAATAATTCGACTATTGCCAGGGATTAATGCATCCCTCGCAAGAGAAAAATGCGGCACCCCGCAATCGGGTGCGCAGTAAGCGGCCTTCTCGTCGGACCCATCAGCACAATGGACCACTCCGTCGCAAGCTTCAGAGGGTTGATAGCAGCCCACAAAGTCGTCACATGCGAACACACTCCTCGCACACGCCACGAGAGAAGCTTCAATAGAGAAGCCGACGGCGTTGTCAAACAAATCCGTTTTGAACATCACCAGAACCTCCTCCGTATCCCTGAAATTATTTGTCTCATAAATCAGTTATTTTTCTCTGCATTTTTTGTAAATATATCAGAAAAGGTTATCCTAAAAGGCCGTAACGGTCGCCTCTTATGCTAATTACATGTAGCCAATAAATAAGCATACATCCAACAAGCAAAGCAAACAAACTTTATTTATGTCCATTATCGTAGATAACAGTCCGGTTCACCTTCACCAAAACTGAAAATATTCGGTTTTTTTTTAAATGAAATGATTTAGCCATTCATGATTTGTCTAGCCATCATTGTTAACTCTTGAGTTTGAAGTCTATCATAATGCCTAGTTAGCCTCCCACTTGCTGTCGTTAAAAACTAACTGGAATCTGCTCTTTAAAAATTCACTTATTCGCCAAATTGTTACAAATCTACCTATGTAACGACCGCTGTTTCATAGCCTTATAAAATCCTCTAATGGCCTTCAACATTTTTTTTATAGCGCGAGTACATACGGTATTTCAAGTTCCATAGGTGGGCTCAATCCGCAATAGACCGGGAAGGTGATGTTGTTTGTCACGTCGGTTACGGTCAAGGAATCGTCACACCGTGGACCTAGGTTGAATACCATCGGAATAAGTTGCATGGTAGATCCCCTATGATAAAGAAGCCCCAATTAATTTGGGCTCTTCGCTAATAAAATCATCTAATTACAACTGTCATTTACTTTCGCAAGTTTCTGATCCGATAGATCGCGTTATAAGAGTCGTAGTAAGTATTAGGAAAGTTCGGACTCTCGATGCGTTCAACATCGGAATATTCTCGCAGCGTAACCACGTGTTCTCGCCACGGTGGGATCTCCATGATGGGGGTAGATGTTATATCTGTGAAAGAAAAGTAAGGACAGAAATAAGTGACATCCATCAGTAGCGGTATGGAGGCAGTACATAAATTTTGTTTTTATGTTTGTACTTTATTATGTTCAGTTTTTATTATCGACTTTAATCCCAAACACAATTTTTTTCAAAAATAACATTTTAGATTGAACGGCAGTTTCAGGGATCCAGAGCCCCACCGGTACTCCCATGGGGAGTTGCTTGGGTTGCCACCCAATGTTAATCCAAACGAGCCTCGGTAAGGAGGTATAAAAATATTCTGTCGTACAAATAACATACTTATACGCCATCCTTTGCCGAGGCCACCGTAATCGGTGCAGAACTCAACAATCGCTGTGTTGAGTTTTGCGGTGAAGGGGAAAGGCGCCTTATTCCCACAAAATGGCCCTGCAGTAGATTAGTTTAGCACACCATCAACGCTCGTTTTTCCGATGCAAACCTGGGCTTCGGGTCATACCATATTTCTCCGCGATAGGAATGTAAACTTTTGCGTCGCATGGATAACGTTGTGCTAGCAGCTTCGCTTCAACTCCTGGTTCGAAAAAATATATACACATTTACCGTGAGTTTGTTTTTTGTCTTCCAGGAACACTTCCCGATTGGCACAAACATGTTCACTAGTCTGATCAACCGGAATTGTTGGAAGCCAAAGCCGACCACTTGCGAGCATAGCCCCGACGAAGGGCCAGTCACAAAGTGCCATAGGAATATTCTCTCATATATCAGTGAAGGGAATATTTTACCCATACATTCAAGTTTAGTTGAATTGAATAGTTTAGTTTGTTGGAGCGTAACGGTCAACAATATAAATGAATGCAACGTGTACAGCTTGACCAGAATATTTTCTGTCCCAAGTACCCAGCCAGCGTTTACCAGCCTAAACCTATACATGCCTGGCCGAATCGGATCGAATATGGAGACATCATCCTCGGGACTGCAAAACAATGTACACACCCCAATGACCGAATTTGAGAGAGATTACAAACAACCAATTCGTACACACCAGCCAACACCGGGTCTTGTCTTTTCAACATCGAATTCTCCGTCGAAGGCCAGGTGAAGTTGAGTTCCGGGAGGGCCTGTTATGTTCCATCGACAACGCTGCAAAATGTTAGCTCGAACAAAGGAACGACTATAGATAAGAGGGCTAACTGAAACTGATAAGGGATCTTTTACCAATGCCAGTCTCAGATGGCGGTTGAACTTTATTCTTGAGAACCTATTCCGCTAACATGGTTTTAGAAAATATTAATTACCGAGGACGAGACCTTGTTCAAATCCCAAAATATTAAGAAGTTGAACAATCCACTGGAAGATGCCAATAGCAACAACAAACATGTATTTTCTAAATTTTTAATTGACTCGATTGTTTAAATTGACTCAAAATTGACTTGCAAATCGATCGACATCAGCCAGAGGTTTTTCGAACAGGAGGTGAAGGAGTTACGGCTTGTAATGAATTGTAATGTCTGGGTTCTGTTAGTGCCCATAGCTCCGCTCCCTCATTTCCGATTTTTGAGGCTG
Source organism: Hypsibius dujardini (assembly GCA_001579985.1). Lineage (NCBI taxonomy): Eukaryota > Metazoa > Tardigrada > Eutardigrada > Parachela > Hypsibiidae > Hypsibius > Hypsibius dujardini. The sequence continues at coordinate 25,720 of LRSR01008951.1, read as the reverse complement.
ATGTAAATCAATTCCAAATAAGAGTGTAAATCCGTGGTTGTCAAAATATGACATATAAAATATGAAATAAAAGAATTTGAGAGACTGGTGTTTATTGCATGCTTGGACAGGAATATTCCAGGGACTTTCCAAATTGAACAAGGCCTTGTTCCCGGCAAGCAATATTTTTAAAAATCATATTAGGGGAATAGGTTCTCAACAAAAAAGTTTGGCCAACATGTGAGAATGGCACTGGCAAATGATCCCTGGTGAGTCATTTACCGTATAGTCCTCGTATGGGGTATCCGCGTCAGACGTACCGAAGCTGGAAACATTTGGACCGACAACAACGGTACGGACGCACGGTACAGCATCTACAATACCCCACGAGAACCATGGAGCAAAATGAGGCATGGGTTCTTTAGCTACAGCCTCAAAGGCGAGGTACAAAATGGCTTACCTATAACTGGGTTAACCGACAAGATCGTAAGTAGTAGTACACAAAGGTGCAGCATCTTTACGTGACATCCCATTTCCGACAACAAATACGTAATACGTCAACTTTTACATCAATTCCATCTTGTCTGTGTGCTGCATGAAGTTTTGTGTGACTGCACGCTTTATGATAAGCACAACAACGTCGCTTATTGCTATCAGCCGTTTTAACAACGCGCCGTGATTATCTCCCATCCAAACCGTTTTAACCGATCCATGGCTGTGCAACAGATGGCGGATGTAGGGCTGTGGTCAAATTACTTTCCCAACAACAGACCAGCCCAATTCTGATAGCGCATACCTATTTTGAAAATGGCTCAACATAAAATATCTCAGATGTGTTGTTCGGTCCGTTTAGACGGTTGTACTTGTATAATATAGGTATTAAAAGCTCGCTAATCTCCCTGGTTTTGAAGATAAGCGAGAAAAGCAACAAAGGGGTTCCTTTTCTCAGTTATCCTCTCGCTAATTATATGCATCTGTTTACGAAGTGGTTTATTTAGTTTGGACTAGCAAAGAAGACACAGCTTCACTTGAGCAAGAACGGAAATTTTCCCTCCCTATCGGAGTGGGTCTATTACAAATGGCTATACATAAATTACGATTTTACATTGGGGTCTCGGATTGAAATCCCATCCTCAGTTTCAGAAACAAATAAGGAAGAAAAAGATTCCCCACCACTTTTTTTTTAGCCCGGGCTTGATTAATTGATGCATCATCCAAGATATCCTTGGTTATCTGCATAATGACGCCCAACCACTTGTCGGGGTTCCTCACGTCAGCATTGTTCGACACAGCTAGCAAGACGGCGGCTACGGCCGAGTCCAGGTGCTGGATTTGCTGGTGGTACAGCTCTAGCAAATATAAAATCAACTTAGCCGCATGTCATTCATTGGCCATGTTTCCTTCTGTTGCTTTTCCAAGATAAAACAAAATGGGAAAGATTTAGCTCCCTAAATCTGCTTACAAATATTAACGACTTCTCCGTATTTGGTCTATTTGCCGGACCACGCTCTTTAATTGTGTGTTCATCGAATCCTTCGTGTAGTCTGCGCGCGGTCCAAAGCGACTATAGATAATGTTGTGCAACATTAGTCTTTTCAATTTCCTTCTTTTTGGTCGATGTTCTTACTGCCCTTGCCCTGCTTTGAGAAACTTCGAAATTTTGCATTTACTGTGTTGGACAAATCCCGCATTCAAGTAGCTAACGCAAAATATGCGGGTTTGGTTTTCATGGTCAGCTATTATGCAAAACAAAAAGAGTCTAGTGTTTTTATTTCAGTTACATTTTGGAGTAGACAAAGGCAAACGGAATCAATCAGCTAGGTCGGGGCTGGATGCTGTAGAGCTCAACGGTTCATTTTAGCCGTGTTTCCGGCGTCTAGCTGGTAATTTTCAATCTTCACTATTGCGCTGTGTGCATAAGAAATGCAGTATGCCGCGAAACTGTTTTCGACATTATTTTCTGGCTGATTGCCGGAGTTTTATTCGAACATGTTCAAAGTTAATGTTTGTTATGTTATCGTTTTAATTAATAAATAAGACGCATTTGTGGTTGAATGTCTCAAGGTAGGCAGACAAAAAAAGTTCTAACGTCTGAAACGACGCGCCAATCAAATTGCGTCTATTTTAGTGCCGCAAAAATTTACAAGATGCAAAAATGGAAACATACTAATTTTCTTTTATTCTCCGTAGAAATAATTGACACGCTGTCGATTGATATGAAGTTCTTACTTTATTTTCCTTGTCCATAACGTATATATTCAATTGCTTTTAAAAACATAATCTCTACGTGACTGATTACCAAAGACAATCTCAAACGAGGATAAAAACCGCCATGTTCTCCGACAAACTGCTCCATTGTATTGTGACTTGCATTACTGTGCTAGAGATTATTCTTAGTTATAATGCTTCAGCTCGACATATCGAGATCATTACCATCTCACCGTACAGTTTTATTGTTGATCTAGTCTTCGTTAGTCCACTTTTTTTAAGGAAAGGATGGCCCAGGTCAATGTTGAACTAGTGAGAAGTTTTGCAGCAAAATCTTTTTTAGTCTCAAGATTCACGTGTCATTATGTCATGAAGTCATTATAATGACACAATGACGTAATGACATTATGTATGCTAGCCTAGCATCCCTTTCAGATGCTCGTGTCATAGTCTCATTGTCTCATTGAATCTCCGGAAGATTCATGAACTGTCAGAGTGACTCGCGAGATGACGCTTCGCTCGAGAGGTTGATGGACTGTGGACAGAAGGTGGACGTTTCTCTGGAAGGTGTCCAATTTGTAATGGAGGTGTATGGTTTATCCGGAGAATGCTTCATCCGAACGAAATCCAATACACGCAGAAACGTGCAGATCTGGTAGAGGACTAGGATGATAGTATGCAATCCGAAAATTAGACATATGTAACTGCTTTTTTAGGAACACATTTTTTCGAAGACGTTTCTCAAAAACGGGGTTTTCGAGACAGATCTTCCGAAACCCTCATTTGTTTGACGAGTGCTAAAAATAAAACGTGTAATCATTCTGAAAAGTCGACGGCATCTATCCGAAGGTCGATTTCTGTTTCAATAGTAATATCATAGCACTTATGGGCGAAAAAAAGGATAACTTACAGGGATATCGTTGTTCGTCTGTGCGTCCCCTCGTTAGCCCATCCGCCCGCCACTTCTTTTGTCGTTTGGAATAGTCTTCCGTACGTTCGTTCGTCCGTCCACTCGTCCTTCGCCTGGTCGTCTGTTCGCCCGCCAGTTCCTTCGTTTGGCCATCCAGCCGCTCGTCCGCCCGTTCTTCTGTCGTTCCAATCATTCGCCTGGCCGTCCGTCCTCTGTAAGAGTTTTTCTATTTGCTCCTCAAGTTTAACGTTCTACTGCAGGAGTGTTACAATCAGACGGAAGGCAAGGCTAGACAAAGTGAAACGGGTAATTCAAACCTTTCTACCGGTTTTCACACGTAGACCGGAAGATGAAAAACTAAAACGTGGAAAGTGGAAGATGGAAAGCAGAAGATCGAAAACAAAAAACAGAAAGCGGAAAACCTGAAAAATCTAAAAATAAATAAAAATAAAAGTGAGCCCGCGGCAGTATGCATTTCGATCCGTTTATTTTTAGGCTTTAAGATTTATTTCACATTATTTTTTAATTGTAGCATACACCGAAAAATACGATAGGGACAACTAATCAAGGAGGTTGACTTGACTGAAGATATTTCGATAAACATTTTCAGTCATTCCGGCCAGTGGAAGACAGGTCTAGACGGGCGGTGGAGGATTGGAAAAAAATTTGGACGGTCAGTCGGAATGCTGTCCAATCTATTTTTTTTAGTTCATGGTCTGCCCAGAAATTAAGTTACGAGACCAGAAGGTAGACGTGTTATGCAGAAGAATGAAGATCAGGCAAGAGAATGGATGGCTTGCTCGGACGTTAGGTGGATTATCTGCCATGAGGGTCTGGGCGGAAAGTTTAAGGTTCGAAGAACGGGCGTCCATCTGACTTGTAAGCTTGAATGACCTTCGGCTAGCTTGATCACCTTCTGAAATGATAGTCACCAAAGCTTGCTGTCGACCTCCCGGAATTACCATCCCATATACTACCGTCTAATCTTAACCGCCGGCCAGCCGACAAATCAGACCATCAACTTTTGGGGATATTTCTAAGATTTCAAATTAACGATTAAATTTCAAAACTAAGCGTTTACCCTAATTACCAAAAATTATATTTTGAACAGACTGAATATTTCGAATTATATTTTGACAAAAATCATATTTTGAACAGACTGTCAACTTGCGAACTGACCGTCATTGCCTAGTGCATTGCAGTTTCCACATTCCACTTTTCATATTCCACTTTCTACTTTTCACTTTCCATATTCCATTGTCCAACGGCAAAGCAAAAGAACGGAGAATGACAAGAAGAACATTTGCGAAGAAAAATAAGCATATTGAAACTAGTTAATATTAGCACAACATACCAAAATGACATACTGACATATGACGAAGAGGTTAGAGCGTGTAGATGTGGTATGTCATGCTAGCACGTATCATTCCGTAGTGACATAATGACTTAATGACACGAGCATTGGAGACAAGGTGTACTAGTGTGGCATACAATATACCATAGTGACATAATGACATAATGACATCGCTACAGGTTCAATGATGTACTGTTAATGACATGTCATGTTGTGTGACTGTCTTCTCTAGGCCTTGCTTCATAACTTACTAAACTTCAATTGTTGGGTCCCTTTTACTTGGGACGATTTTCAAAGGAGAAATCCGGAACGACTCCGCTTTATATTGTTTTTAATATACTCATAAACACGAAAGCTTTTTTTGGCACAATTTGGAAAACATTTGAGATTCCATTTTTCAAATAGAAGCAAAGTGAAAACACCAAAAACTCATGTTTCAGTTTGCAATTACAAACATGGCTAGAATAAAAGGTGACTGAGTTAAAGCCATACGTAAAGAGTGATAGCAGAATGCCTCTAACTCGGTCAGCCTCGTATTCTGGCTATATGGATGTTGCAGCCTTCTTCAATGTGATGGTGAAAATAAATATCGCTTGACCTAGCTAATTTGAGCACCTTGAGTTCCAGCATTGTATACAGCATTTATGTTGTACTCCATTTTATGTTTGACCAATGTTTTGTGGTGAATTTGAAATTAAAAAAATTTTTTAATGAGAAAAACACCTTTTTCGTTCAATTTGTTAAACATTTAATAATTTTATAATAAAGCATTTATTCGTTTCAATCCAAATATTAAGTCCACCGCGACAGTCAGCATCACAATGTCCATGATAACTGCAAAGGCTCACACTCCGGGGCCTTTTGTCTCACCGTTAGCGATGCTGTACACGGTAGGAAAGATAAAGAGATATCAAAAGATCAAGATCGAGCATAGTTCGTTTTTTTCCGATGGGGAACAGAGTACATAGCACGAAAAAGAACAGTATGGGCACTGCTTGCACGACCCAGTGCAAAATCAGCAATGGAACTGAAATGAAAGAAAATGAAAGAATATATGGCCACAACATTTATGTCTCACAATATATATATATATACCGGTGTACATACTTATATTCAATATTGTAAGAAAAGACAGGTTGATGATGCTCGTTGGCGCGAGTAGCAAATATGCACTCTGTTTGTATTTATATAATGCTTGACCTGGCTTAAAAGTTGTGTCTTTATTCGTAACAAAAATATGTATTTGGAAATCTTTCAAGTCGTAAGGCTATTCCCGACAATTGTTTCGGAACTGCCTTAAACGAGGCATTGATCGCGTTTGCTATCCTCCGGTGGAGCATGGTAGGCCACCTGGAAGCCGTTATTTCTTCCTTCTTGCCCCAGCGCTGACCAGTAGCTCCGAATCGTATTCAGGCATATTGCCTACAGAACACATCTCATTCAGCAATCATACGAGACTCACTACATTAACATGTCACAACTTATTGCAGAAAAAACAATCGTATTCACCTCCAGAATGACATGCAGGATGAGGGCAATTATGTAGTAAATGAGAACATTGCGAGCGACTGCAAGGGTTGCATTCACCTTCCGCAAGAGCTACACACAGATCAAAATCCAAGGATTACAATTGCTACAGGTGCCGGCAGCAAAGTTGGACCAGTTTGCGCGCCATCGCACAGCTGATTGGTTTCTTTTGTAACAACCCATCTCACATTGTTTTTGAGTAAAACCAAGTCAGCCGTTGTAAAAAACCATTTGTTGACGTTTGAACAATCAACCATGCTTGCTCCAATTAATTCTGAAACGAGGGGCGCCATCTTGGCCCACCATCGAAACGGCCATTCTCATAGAAAAATAGTCGATGCTTTGTTTGACCTGGCCTTTTCGGTTTCGAAGTCTACTGTCACTCGCGTTATCACGGAATTTGAACGGGAGAAGCGAGGAATCCTCAAACCAGCAAAAAAGCTCGATCCCCAGTGCCTGCCGTCCAAGCGTACCAAGGATCTCATCAGAAAAGTGAACGCAGCGACGAATGTGGATAATCCTCCCACCCTGGACCAAATGACTGAACGGTACGATGTCTCTGAAAGGACAATTCGTCGAGTTTTGAGGGAAAATCTGCAATCGGACTGGTTGAAGAAGACCAAAACGCATGCCCTGTCAAACAAGCAAGTGCAGCAGCGTCTTGACTGTGGACCTCGGTTTCTCAAGCTTCTGAGGGTTGATCGATGGAAGTATGTAGTGTTTTTTAATGAGTTCTGGCAGTCTATGAATGATTGTGGTGGAATCCGGGACTGTTACTACCGGAAAAAGGGAAAACCAGTTCCGGAAAGTCGCACCAAAAAGTGGAAGCAGACATTCCCCAAAAAGGTGATGTGCGCCGCAGGAGTGTCGTACTGCGGTGCGACGGGCATCTACTTCGTCCCACCGACCAGCGAAGTCAATTCAGCGTTCTTCCTCAACAATATCGTGAAGCCAATAGTAGAAAAAGACGTCCCCAGACTCTACCCGGGAGAAAAACACAAAGTCGTCCTCGACTTTGATAGAGCTTCCAGTCACACGACGCCTGCGGTTTATTCCTACCTCAAATCATAAAAAGTCAAGTACATCGGGAAAGAGGATTCAATGGCCAACAGCCCTGACCTGAGTCCTATGGATTTCGATCCGAACGGGATTTTTAAAAAATCAATTTTTGAGAAAAAACCCAAAGGCATCCCTGTTTTGCAACGTGCAGCGCGCCAGGTCTGGAAGGAATTCCCACTTAGCGTTTGTCGCTATGTTATGAAATCCTGGAAAGGAAGGGTGATTCAAATGCTAGACGCAAAGGGCTTTCAGATTGAAAACGCAAAAAAATAGAATAAAATACACACAACGGTGAAAAACTCGTTTGCGCAAACTGGTCCAACTTTGCTGCCGGCACCTGTAGATAAAGGCAATTTGCTAGCCGTTCCACAACGGATGGCAAGGAATGGCATTCTTCACCTATTTCGTATTTAAAACAGGATTTTCAGGGAATTCAGAAGGTCTTCGCTTTATTTTTTTAAATAAGTATAATATCAGCAATAATCAATTAATTAATTATTAATTAATTAACTGATCTATCGTTATTGTCTCAAAAAATAGTTTTTGGCGAATTTGCGCAGTCCGGAAAATACTGGAAAAATCCTTATTTTAATTGTAAATAATCAGATTTTTAGAAATGATTTGATTTCACGTTCCTAACATTTTCCTACTCACAATTGAATTTAGAATTGATTTGCATGATCAGCACTATATTTCTGTACCAGGAGGCAGAGCTACGGGTCATTCTTGAGCCTGAACGGAAATTTTCCGAGTGAATTTCCAGAAATGACTCTCCTTCTGCACCACGATATCGAGAATATATTCTGCTGATTCCAATGAACTCCAGAATGAACTTGAAATGGGTTAGTTTTAGGAATTGTGAAATCGGAGATTTTGCAGCCAAAATCGATAAAAATTTAATATTCCAGTGTTTTTCGGACATTCAAATTTCGCCCAAAACCGGTTATTGAGGTCCCACTGGTAAAATAAATGCCATAAATCATCAATAAGTTTAGCTAATTTAAAAAAAGGGTGGTGATATTATGCATTCCAATTCTGAAAATCGTCCCAAGTTAGTCTGAATAAAGCTTTACTTTAAGTCTATCTAACCCAAGGCAGTTGACTAATGATAGTTTTTAATACCTTTTGGTATTGTTATCACCAGTAAGTAGCATCTTTAGTTCAATTTTTTTTAACTCAATCGTTTTTAAACTAACAAGTTTATAGTTAAAATTCTGGGTTGGTTCCGTTATCATCTAGTGCTTAATCCAGCTTACTTTACCAAGCCCGATAGACACATGTGCTTACCTCGCGATGTTCCTCGTTGAACGCATCAAGACGAATGGTCGGAAGACTTACCACCACGTAGATTATGTAAATCAAACCTAGGACTACAAGTGCCAATAAGACGGCCTTCGTGATAATCCAGATCAGCAGCAAACGACGATTATTCTGCAAACTCAGCAACCAATCTCTCGTATTTATTAATTTTAATACTGTATTTATGTAAAATGTTCAATTTGAAAAAATTAATGCTCCTGATAAAAAAGTGCATATTAATAATACATTCAATTGCATTGATACGTTACTTTTGGAAGTAATACTGGGGATCATTTTTTCAGTTTGACGATCTCGTGATGAAAAGGAGAGGCAAAATCATTAGATGGCTTATTTCTTGAAGATGACAACCAGTTTTGGATTAGTAATTTGGAACAGGTGCTGTGTGTGATTTGGTTTGACTTTTTCAAGAACAAAAAAATACAAAAGACGTACCCGTTTCAATCCAAAGACCAAGCCTACAGTCAGAGCGAGCAGCATCACTGCGAGAATGACCTCGAGGACCCACATGCCCGGGCTCTTCGTCTCACCGGTGGCGATGCTGTAGATGATGCCGACGATACTCAGACATGCAGATACCTGAGGACAAAATATTACCTCGAGTCTTATTATACGATTGGAAATTCAATTCTTCTGAAAACATGTTTAGAGTTAAATTAAATATTAAAAAATAATTATTTGAAACATAAAATCGCATGAAGTCAATAAAAAAGGGTATTCAGTTTGTACATATACCATATTTACTGTATGTTATGTAGATTAAGCCGAAATATTTTTTGTTATGAATAAAATACATCAAACACTAAACCGAAAAATTTTCGTTACTTTTTTTGGCGAAGAAAGGGAATGAAACCGATCGAAATAACTGATATCGATACAGTAGTACGAGTACCGTGCGAGTGTATTGTTAGTCACACTTACCAATTGATATCCGGACACCCATTTGCAGCCATTGTACAGCGAGCAGCACAGACAGGACCGCATCTTTTTGGAAGATTGTCCTGGGACAGAAAGCTTGAAAATTATTATTGTAGAATGAGAGAGAAAGAAGAAAAAGAATGGAAACATATGACTTTTCCGGGTACATAATACGGGTGTGCTGCATGAAGTTTTGTCTGGTTGCATGCTTTATCATATACAGAACAAACTTACTTGCCAGCTATCAGCCGTACGAGGTAAGGGCAGCAATTCGGGCCACTTGCAAAAACGAGCGACAATTCGGGCCACCTGATTTCAAAGGGATGCTGTATGAACACCACGCAAATTTATTCCACTTTAAGAATTTCAAAACATCTAGAATAATTATACCCATGGAATACAGCCAGAAACAGTAGTGTTTGTTGAGTTACGCATTAATAGGAGCAATTTCGAAATACTTCTTCATGATTTTGGTGTGAAAAATGGTGACAGAAGACTACAGGGGCGCCACTGGCATAGAGATTGCAGGTGTGTGCCGGTCTGCTTGCATTGCGTGTAACAGATGGATCAGCTGACTGCGGTTGCTGTTCACACCTTGAGTTCCTGCAGGGCGTGTTGATAGCAAGGGGGCATGCCGTCTGCGTAATCAACACTTTTGATCTTACGCCCTTTTGAGGCAGCGCAGAGAGAACTTTTCAAGCAAAAGAGTGTGCATTTTGGCTAATATTTGTGATAGTTCTTGCGGTAATCATTTGCATAAAATAGGACAAATATGTACCTGGAGGAAGAAAAAATGTAGTATTTTATGATCAAAGTTTGAAAATTATCAGATCTATACTTTTCTGGGAAACTAGCCCCTTACTATCAACATGCCCTGGATCTTCTCGTTTGCCTTGGTTTGTGATGAACAATAGCAGTAATTAAATGCACGCGCATGGCGCCCCCTGAAATTCCGGTGGCCCGAATTGTTACACGTTTTGCAAGTGGCCCGAATTGTTACCCTTGACTCATACTGCTATCAGCCGTACTGCTATCAACCGTTTTATGAACGTGCCGTACGAGGTAAAAGTCCCAATGCTGCGCAAATTTTGTCTCATACAACAGATGGAAAAACTAAAACCGCACGGAACGGTGCGTGAACCCTGAACATCAAACAAATAATAAAACCATTAACATCTCAATCTCAATCGAGCACTGATGTTGGGTGGTACCCAACAGGTACCCAATACTTATTAATAGTACGGTCTATCTACCTAGTTAACTCATTCCTATCTACCCTCACATTCTTTAATGTACTTACTCAGCTATTATCACGTACATAGTTCTGCCATGTCGGCAGGAAATAGTACGTTAGATCAGGAACTATTCTTTATTCCTGACTATATAAGCGTGTGTTCTACAGTAATTTATGAGAGTGTTGGGTGGTACCCAACAGTTACGCAACACTTACTAGTAGCATAGTCTATCTACCTAGTTAACCCATTCCTACCTACCCTCACATTCTATAATGTACTTACTCAGCTATTATTGCGTACATAATTCCGCCATGTTGGCAGGAAATAGTACGTTAGATTAGGAACTATTCCATATCCTTGACTATATAAGTGTGTGTTCTACAGTAATTTGGGACAGTTCCTTGCTTTCTCATTTAACAGTAAAGTCTTCCCTCAATTCTTCTCCTATTATTCAGTCTAATAGTTCGTATGTTCAGGTTCTTCCGTCCTAGTAGGGATGGAGGCCTAACACTGATGAAATTGAAAGTAAAAAAGCAATACTGTGGCTAACTGAGCGTCACCGGTTGAGGATGAAACAGGAACTCTTCAATCTTCAAATGGAGAACAAACATAATACTGAATAATTTCAAATCGAGCAAAATCTCAATCCCTCGACTTCGTTTGAGGTTTTCTTGGCATCGTTGAGGTAGTTAGCGGACAGGAAGTGGTAAACGTTTTGGACGATTTGGGAGCTGCTGGCTTGGATGTCTTGCATATCAGCGCTTTGGAAGCCTTCTGATTTTGTTAGCGCTTTGAAAGCCTTCTGATTATCCGCTTTTTCTACCAGACTAGCAAAAAAGTCTTGATCCGTAATAACTGACCCTTGTGGAAACGATCCCCGTCGATTCGGAACGCGCGGTTTGGCGGGAGCTTTCTGGGAAGCTAGAACATAGGACAGCGCAATTGCAACCTCTGATCCGATTGATTCGCCTTTAATTGAACGACGAATGCTGGACATTAAGAACTCTCTCGCCCTTTTAGGTACTCCAAGTAACGTCATCGTCTCAGCGATTCGGTTGAAACGCGGATCCAGTGCGGTGTAAACGCGCTGAACCGGCTTCAGCTGAACAAGCGGCAGCGTGGCTTTTATGATGTCCGGTTTAAATGGGAAGATCCCAGTTTTGCTGAAATCAGATTTCAGCGTATCCTCCAGCTGGCAAGTGATTAGCAACTCCCGAAGTCGACCCGGAAAGTTGTTTCGCGTCATTTATTGAAAAAACAAATTCTAAATATATTTACCTAATCAAGCAATATATGAGAGTATGAATTAAACTGCTCGGATGCATTGATATGCACGTCGCGCAGGCAGTCCCTCCATCGCTTTTTGATTTCACCAAAAACAGATCGGTCCAAAGGTTGAAGCTTGACAGTTTGTCCGCTTGGAAATATCACAACACGGACATTGTGGAATTCACAATAAAGCCGCACCAATTAAACGTTGTTTGCATGGGAGCTATAAACGTCCAGAAAAATGGCGTTCTATGAAAAAAATCGTATGAAAAAACAAGTGCATTAATAGACAGCGAGACAGACAGACAGACAGACAGACAGTAAACAGAGAGAGAAAGAGACAGAAAGACAGGCAGACAGGCAGACAAATATAGCAATAGCCCAGAAAGATGAAGGCACACAGAAATTTTTACACGTCAGATTTGGCAAGAGCTCTTTCTTGAAATAAGTTGCTAAAGTCTTGTCCAAAATTCCGCTGTCGTTCACTGCCAACAGGATGTCTCCCGCCGTTCCTCCAAATCGAGATTCCAGATGAATTTTACCATCAAGTAGGACTAGAGGTCGAAACATCTTGCCAGAGGCAGTGCCAAAAAACAACGCTGTGATGTGCTCTCTGTCAAAACCTGACGCCAACGAAATCATTTCCCGTGTTCCGCGAGGAGCAAAAATATTATCGTAGGGTTCCCCGGCGGTGAAGGCGCTTTCGTCGCCATTGATTATTCCGTCAGAATCGCCCAGATAGCCATTGTTGTACAGATCGGTCATCATGCTGATGTACTCCAAGCATCTCTCCTCTGTCCATTCCTGATACTTCTTTCGGTTTGTAGCGTTAGTTACTCGCATCGCTATTTCCTTGTGCCGCAGTAAAAAATTCCGGTGCCAGCGATCGGAAAAATGATACCTGCCGACGCTTAAATCAAACAAGAAGGTATCAGGGAAGCATTAAACACTAAAAGAAAAAACGTATGAATCAATCAACAGATTAGCTGTTGAATCAGATTCTAAAGTTAAAACGTTCAATTAATCAGTCAAGTGATGAGTGACTGAGCTAATTATTCAATCAAGTAGATATTTCATGAATAAAACTGGTACAAGGGTTATCCATCAATCAAGCAAGCAATTGAATAGAGAATGCTGATCAATACCTCTTAACTCTCCCACTTCGGCGAGCACCTTGACAAGCCAGCGCTTATTTAATGGCAATCCGATGAAGGCGCACTGATTTAATGCGTCTACCATAATCCTTTCATCAAGGGATGAAAATCTGCACCGACCTCCCTTTTTGGCGTGCGCTCCCTTTAACCGTCCTCGCAGAGTCGATTCCGGTATGCTGAATTTTTTTGCAGCTGCGCGAATGGATATTCCACCTGCCTCGACAGCTGCTTTTGCAAGTTCCATTAGCCGTTTTGAAATGAAAACAGGATTGCCCAATTTCGACCGAATATTCAAGAAGCAAAAACGGCAAAAAATGATCAGCTGTTGATCTGCAATTTAACATTAGAGTTCTTGTAGGCTGCTGAGTTCATGCGCTTGTGGCTCCGTCCGCAGTGCAAAATATCGTGACGTAGTTCAGTCAAACGTGGCCACAAGGTTTCTTTTTCGATTTAAATTTTCAAAAAATTGAGTTTTTAAGTAACTGCCAAAATTATTATCAAATGTTTGTCCGATTTATTGTTGATTTTTCGAACATAAAATATCAGCAAACAATGAGAAGAAAGTAAGCGAACGCGGCATTTATACCATTTCCGAACTTGCACAGCATTGGGACTGGTACCTCGTAATTACTGTCCATCCAAACCTTCTTTACCGGTTCATGTTTATGCAAGAGATAACGGATGTAAGATTGTAGTTAAATTACTTTCCCAACAGCAGACCAGCCCAATTCTGATAGCCCAACCCCATTTTGAAAATGGCTCGACGTAAAATGTATCTCACAAGAGGATGTGAAATCAGGCTAGAGCCCACCTAGGTTTCCTTGTCAGACATGTTGCTCAGTCTGTTTATACTCTTGTAAACTAAGAATATTCAAGCTCGCTTATTTTGTAGCGTTTATTTCGCTATTTCAAACTCGGAATCTTCATGGTTTTGGAGATAAGCGAGAGAAGCGGTCAACGGGCTCCCTTTATCGGTTATATGCTAGCTAAGTGTATGCATACATCTATCGTCGGAGTGATTGGTTTATTTGAGTTGAGATCAGCAAAGAAGACACAGCCTCAGATAAGCCAATGGGCGTTGCATCATTGCAAGGGCGTGCGAAACCCGAGAGATTACCGAGTTTAAAATACCGAAATAAATGCTGCAAAATAAGTGAGCTCTGAATATTTTGAATGATTGTTTCATGTTTCCTAATTATGCCTGATATTTGGGAACACCGGGTGTTTTCTGTGGCCCCGGGATTCGCACCAGTATTTTCTGGGGACGGGTTTCTGACGTTGATATTTTAGGCTTTTCTTCAAGGAAAAAGAAATGTATCCTGAGCCCGTATTTCTAAAGTCCGTCCCCATCACTGACCAAAACGTCAGATTAGTCATATACTGTTACTAGTATTTTACACCAAAATCACATTATTTCTGTTGGTGAATGAAATGCTTAAAGCGCATGCAACTGAGGCTTCCCAATAGTTACAGTTCGTGTTTATAACCAAACCCCCGTAGCATCAAGCTGTTCGTCCAGACAAAAATGTAGAAGCATCTTGCAGATTCGTTTTGCCGTAAGTTTCTGATAACTTTTCCTAAGGCTACTAGAGATACGAAAAAATTCCTTCGTTACAACTAGAATCAAATATCACTATTCTAGAGTAATCCCACTTCGACATGAAAAGGTCTTCCAAAAAGCCTACTGTACTGAATACTGACAAGTCTACTGAAGGCATCGCCTCAACTCTTTGCAAACCATCGCAAGATGACTAGAAACTGAATACAATTCCCGCGCTCGCAGACAATACCCGTTCGAAAACCCGTGCCCTGAAAACACCTGTGAACCCCTTGCCCGCAGCTTCAATCTTTATTAAATCAAGTGAAAACAACTGAAAAATTACGAGTCACGAGGCTTGGGTTGTCAATGGGATTTTCATGCATGGGATTGCAAAAGCAACTGTTGTAGGCTTAAGTTGAGTTCTTTTAATGGTGGCGAAGTGATAAGTTTTAACAAGTGTTAAATCACGTCAGTCATCAAAGAAGTCACTTTTCAACCGATTTCATTGAAATCAAACCGTTTGATCCTAGAATTTGTCGATATATTTGAATCTGAAAATAAGACTCCGGGATTTGAAGAACAAAATCAGAATTGGGGGTGATCCTAAAGGATCAGGCAAAAAAAATGTTTTCCATTGCGTTTCTGCCACATCAAGCATGATTTTTTTCTAATTTTTTAAAACAACATTTCTCTAACTATCACTGATGTCACTAATCTGAACAGTTCACGTTTAGAATCTCAGACATAGTTTCGGCGCCAAAAAATGATTAATTGGGAAACTCCGTTCAGACTGCTCAATACGCACTGCCTGTGTACACTGCTTTGTCGTGATTTTTTTGGCTTGCAAGTATAGCACACTAGGTATACGAAGACAACTCGGTACTTGAACGACGCAATTCTAAGGCGCAGCTGTAGCCACACCCGGTCTGTTTGCCCACTACCCCGTCTGAATTGCTCTAAATATAAGTTGGTAAGTTGCTTGATTGAAGACAGACGCATTTCAGTGGGTAGGTAGTTTGTAAGCACACCTGGAGCCATATATACGGAAACGCAGTTTGCGTTGCGCCTTAGAATAGCGTCGCCACAGTACGTAAAGGCAACTGTCCATTAATAAATATGAAAAATCTACGCGCGCATTAAGATCCCTACACGTCCTCAAGGGGGGGGGGGGGGTGGGGTCAAAATACCCAATCCTCAGAGAGTTAATCGTATGTTATCGATTGAACATGTCGTTCAAGTATTTCTAGTTTTTTTTTCAAATAAACAAAATTTAAAAGCGTTTTGTCTAGTGGGTAAAATTTTGCTTTGCAATGGTCCAGTGATGAAGTCATTGGCATGGTTGACTGCCTGAGTCACGTCCGCTACGAGGGTCGCAGTCAATTGAAGGCATTTAGCGCCGCTGTCTATATCGATGGAGCCACTACTGAGGCCGGTCAGTAAGTTTCGGTTGACATTGGTGATACTCAACGCCAAGTGAGGTAGAATCTGAAGCTGTTGTTGAGGGGAGTGTTGGGATTCGCCGCGCCAGTATGCGAGAGGTCATCCTCAGCGCGGGCGAGGTCTTGAATTAACGCTTTGAACACATTTACTTCACGAAAACGGTCAACATCAATATTTTTGAACCCCATTAGAAACTTGGAAGGGTAGAAGACAAATACATTCAGTCTGTACTTACTGTCTCCACTGGCAGCGTAGCTTGGGTAGGGTGTATAACAAACTATCAGTATGGCAGTGGCAGTGGCACTATGGCAGTGCCCCATTTTGTCAAAATTATTTTAAATTTTGATGGTGCGGCGTACGATATACCGCCTCCTGTTCGGCGGTGTGGCGTTTCCTGTGGCAAGATCGGTTCTGGCAACACTAAATGGTCTTATCTATCATGCTTTGCTTGATTTTAAAAAGGTAGCCTTTAAAAATGGTGAGTCTAATTTTGTCTCGGTAAAAGTGACGGACGATTCCAACATGGCATATCAGGCCAAATCGAAATGGAAAAAACTGCTGATTGTGTTACTTTACCGAGTATACTGTATATCCGCCAACCCCAATGATTTCAAGGATATTTGCCTCGCCTTTTTTCGGCAGAAGCCCATGCTACACTTGGGTATTGCCCGGATTCGCATTCGGCAGTATCCTTCAGAAACACTTGCGGCGAGTTTTGGAACAAGAACTTTTCAGACTACGGTCACGACAAGTGGCATGGAGTTGGAGTTATGGAGCTGATGCGTTACGGAGATTAGTGACACTACACTCCAGTAGGTTGGAGTTATGGAGTTATGGAGTTAATAAATTCTCTGGCCCATTCAGCCCATCAGGTCGGAATTATCCATTTTTGCGAGATTATAAAACAATAAAACATTTGACAATTAATCTGTAACATTTGTAAGTTATCAACCGCCTCCAAACATAAAAAAATTCTAGAGAAAAATATTTAATGCTTAAAAAAGCATACTTGAAAGCATACTTAAAAAATGAATGCTTTAATGATGGAAGAAACTCAATGAGCACTAGCGCAGACAACATAGTAAGGACTCTCAGACAAGTCATAATCAGTCGCTTTTTGCCGCAACTTCCATTGATCCGCTGTCAGTCTTTTGGCAGCCTTTCTTGCAAATCCCTTGGCCACAGGTCTCGTTCAAGGAGCATGGTGCAAGACCGCCTGCATGACTACGACAGACACCCCGTCCGGCCGGCCGGTGTTTCGGTGCCTTGGTGGTAAATCCCTTCTTGCGCTTTTTACCACGATGATAACTTCCCCGGCAACGCTCTGCAAATTAAAAGTTATGAATTTCCATTTTTACACGGGTTGTGCATGTGCAGTCTTTGCCTACAATACGCTGGACGCTGGAGCACACCACAGTAAAATGCACAAATAAAATTGAGAAAAAAATATTCTTGTTGAGCCTCTTCGGGCAGCATTGGGTTCGTGCTGATCTGCGAGGGCGTTGTCTCTGCTGCAGGCTAAAAATGAGAATAACAATGATGTAACAACTCCAATAACTCCATAACTCCAAACCCTCACCCCTTGTGTGAGGCACAGGCACATAACTCCAACAACTCCACCAACTCCATAACTCCTAACAGAGACATAACTCTAGAACTTCGAACGAGACCCCCCTTTCCAAACAGGAGACGGGTAGGGGCTCTTGCCCAAAAATCTTTCATCGTATTGCCGTACAATTTTAAACCCGTTCAAAAACTCCAACGCTCACTTGAGTATTACATAAACCAAAAATCCTCTAGAAGTTCCACGGCAGCAGTTTGTTTTAATCAGAGATTCTTTGAAAACTGAGCCTTTATGCAGACGATTTCTGCGCGGTACCCTGTAGCATTGGCAAATAAATGGGGAGAGCTCGGAAAGCCTGGTTCCCATAGCATTTGATTTTCGTTTTGCCTGAAGCCAAAATCTGGGCTAACGTTTGACTAGAAACCGAAACTGGCCTATAGATCGCCATAGATTCCATTGTTAGGGACGTCAAAGAGCTGGCATGAAGCCTCATAAGCTACTTTGTTAGGGATTTCAGTCCAGTTAGGCCCACTTTTTTTCAGGAAATAATTGCCCGGGTCAATGTTGGGCCCCTCTTAAATGGGAAAATTTTCAGAAGGGCACTCCAGAATGAAACCGCTCTTTTTTTTAATATGGTTATAATTATAATGATTTTTAAATTTCATCGATCAGTAGATGAAAGCTTATTTAATATAGTATAATTTATTATTGGATATTGGGATATTATCGAAATTCGTTAGATTAATATATTCTGCGAAAATGAAGTTTTTACAGTCAAAGTCAAGAAAAATGGAATCTTGCATTTTTGCCCCAAATTTAAAATTCTGTCGAATTTGTTTTCGTATCCCGACCGATAAAATTAATTTTGAAATTCATAATTATAGCTCCATTAAAAAATATGAAGCGGACACCTTCTAAAAGGTTCCTCCTTTGGAAATTATCCCAATATAGCACCAGATCTCTACTCGCTCCTGCCCGGTATAAGATACACCGTCGATCGGTGAAGTGTTTGCTAACTGCTTATTTTTTTATACCGCTTGCTAGGACATTTCAGTCCGTATTCTTTGTGACTAACCATCCCAGAGGGGACAAACTGCGTGACCTCAATTCGGTTATTGCAAGGAGATCTGCCGAGGCGTACAACTTGAGATACGCAGAAGGACATCTGGTATACAGAACACGCGGTTTATATTCTGCGAACCAGGATGTGAATAACTTATTTCAACTTAGCCGTTTGATCTACCGCCCATCAAGTCATCATACGAAGCCGTGGAATTCTTCGTGATGGCAACAGCCGCGAGGCCCGATCCGACGGTATGCGGAGGCCTTGATTTGATACGGACGATGGTGAATAGGACGACGCGATTGTCGACAGGGATCTTTTCATTTCCGCCGACCGATCGCGCAATCTCGATCTCATCATTTTTGGCTTCAACGTGACAACCACCACTATGCAGGTACACTAAGTAGCGTCCACAAATAGCATGGGGGAGGGGTCAAAGATGATTATCTTTTCAAAAGTCATCTTACAATTAGGCATTGGAGAGGGGTCTGGAATTCGATTACCAATTACTGAGGTCATTTGTTGGCGTTCCCCAGAGGCGTGACGGGGGAACTAGGGGGGGGATGCCCCCTTAATTGATTCAGGCCGCTGCCGGGAGGGAGGGCAATTTTTTACTTTCTGATTCAGAAGAAAAGCTGCCCCTCTCCCCCAGAAAAAGTTCGCTACGTCTCTGGGCGGCTACTCCCTAATTAATTCGGGCTGCTATCGGGGGGTGGGGGACAATTTTCTAATTTTTATTCATGATAAAAACTGCCCCCCCCCCGAGAACTATGTTATGCCTCTGGCGCTTCCTAATTTGTTTTATTGTCGGTGAAAGTAGTTTTGCATGTTTTGAGGTCGGTTTTAATTTGTGATAATAAACTGCTGGCACTAGGATGTTGAGGTTCTCCCGCACTGCTACTGTGTACTTGAACTATTGCTTAATTCGACAAAAAGATTTGCATATTTTGACCGTAGCCCGGTTTCCACCAGTCTGCTCTGGAACAGTAAAACACGACTGATTTCAAATTTAAATGCAAATACTTGTTTTTGCTAGATCATCGGGACTTACACGTTGGCCAAGGATAATCTGCAATGGAGTGACACTTGGAAAAT
This sequence comes from Hypsibius dujardini, assembly GCA_001579985.1. Classification (NCBI taxonomy): domain Eukaryota; kingdom Metazoa; phylum Tardigrada; class Eutardigrada; order Parachela; family Hypsibiidae; genus Hypsibius; species Hypsibius dujardini. The sequence continues at coordinate 6,088 of LRSR01008951.1, read as the reverse complement.
TACTTGGCCATCCAAAACTGGCATTCCCCCCACGGAATGTTCCTGCTTGTGGCTTTTCCGAAACAACCGGAAGTTGCGCAGAGTTGGGTTAGTTAAATTTTATTGGTACCGAAATATTAATACCTAAATATGTAAACATGAAATGGGAAATTTGGAGCAGCAGCGCGTGTCACATTTTTATTTATGTTTGTTCAGTGATTCCTTTTAGGAGCGTTGCAATCGTGGGGGCATTCACGTTACTCCTCTTTCTGACGGGATCGGCATTTTACTCAAGGTAAGCCACGCGCGCTGTGATCCAGCATAATTACTGATCAAATCTTTACAAATAGTCCAATTACAGATGGCAACAGGAACGGCTGGAGAGTGACTGTCTCCGGTGGCAGCTGAATCCCGTACTGTTACATGGCCATCCCACACTGCGGTCCATACACGAGCGTGAAGACACGCAATACTATCTTTCGAAATACCATGGGCTTCTTTATTGACTTTGACAATTTCCGTACTTACAAAGTTGGCCTAATTAAACCGAACAATGTGTTATAAGTAGAGACGTTACGGAGACATTGGAGCAACTGTCACTGAATTGTCACTAAATCGCAATTGTCACTAAACAATTTGGGGGTCTAACGTTTTTTTTTTTTTTTTCAAAACGTCCATCCCAATCTGGTTACGAGAGTATCTTTCGAACACAAAGAATTCCAGTCTGATATTTTTTAACCGTGCTTACAGATGCTCATGATTTAGGCAAGCGTTAAGGCTGTTTTGAAGAATGACGGGATAAAATTTCAGTCCAACTGTTTTCTGGTAATGTTGGAGCAGCTTTCAATCTTCTCCCCGTGTAATCAGATATGGGGCTACTGACAGAGAATGAGCATTCAAGCAATGTGGAAATCATCAATAACGGTTCTATGTTCTGATGGATACGTCAGTTGCGTGCCTACTGTATAACGGTAAGCGGTAAGACATACCTACAGTGTATGCACTAATTAGCTTGCATGTCGGTGCGAGAAATCGCGATCACGCACTAATCGGAATAGGTTGTTGTCGCAATTGGACGAGATGAGATTGCTCGTGATTGCACAACTCATACAATTTTGCTCCTCCCAGAAAAGCGTGGAGGTTCTTCCGGCAAGGATTTTTCCATTCGAAAATAAGTAGCAATAGAAATAAATTTACGTAAACATGAGCTCTGAGTTGTCCATTGATAATCGAATCCATTCCGCATTAATTTAAGCCACCATTCCAACCAAAATCAAGAGCCAACTACAGCATGTCTTTACAAGACGTTCTGTATTTTACTACGGTTTCTCTGATTGTGATGCATTTTCATGGCTCCACTGTCTCCTCACGACACATCGAAATCATTACTCTAATGCCGTACAATTTCAGCGTGAATCTTCTTCAAATGGCTCCAGCTATGGACGTTGCCATTGAGAAGGTTCAGGCTTCCCACCATGACCTTGACATTACCATGGAACATCTTTTTAACACATCCTTTCGGAGTTGTGACGAAGTCGCATCCCAGAGCGTGTCCATGCTCTCGGAGTATGTCTACAATAGCAAGCGCTCTACGGACTGTTACGCCATACTGACAACAGGTATTTAAATACGGAATGTTCCTTAGTAAGGTTTTCGTTTTTCATCAGTTAATGACCTAGTAAACCAATGAAATATCATATCGAAATATTTGTCCAGTGGTTTTGTCATTAAATTTTAGCCTTTACGCTAATTACTGATCGAACTAAACTTTTGGAAGGTCAAGATCCCAATAGAACATTACAGATCAATAGGAACTGCTGGGAGTTTATCCGATAATATGCTTTTGTACAGAACTTCTTTACTTCTTGTTTCTGCGTTCTGTACTCTGTACTTCTTGTTACAACTAGATTTGAACTGATTCTATCCGTGACGGACGGACTTGGGGGGCATTTGTTTCAGTTTGTTCTGAATGCAAATATAAGTTAAGTTGGGGGGGGGGAAAGCTTGTAGCCCTGCTGCAAAAATTTAAAAATGTAGAAAACAATTAAGTGCCCCTTCTAGCCCATTTGGGGGGGGGGGCATGCATTTTGGTCTCCTTGGCTGGTGAAATGAAATAGCTAACTAACACCCTCAGTCACGAACTGAATAAATACCAACCCCCCGCCAACCACTCGAACTAATTGGTCAGCGGCACTTGCCCCAGTGTCTCCTTGTGCTTCAGGTCCTATCCACGGTAATCAGTTGCGCCAAAATTCATTGGGCGGAAGGAAAGGGTCAACCTTGCAAAGGGTCCGCCAGCAAAAAGTGGACAGTTTCTTTAAAACAACAACACCAAAAAAACCAGAGTATCCCGACCACTTATTTTTCAACTTTCAGATTAGGAAATAGTTAAAATTTGCTGAAATCGAGTTTAAAAAGTGATCTGATATTTACCCGGGAAGAACTATTTGAAATTGTCTGAGTGGCGTTTTACAGCGTCAGAAGAACCTTCATATTCATGTCCCTCTGTCTGGGTTCAGCTATTACAATTTTAGAGTTTTAACTTGCTGTGTTAAGGGTTCATTTCTAGGTAAAAATATGGCAGATTTATCCAAATCCTCAAGTTGCGTGCAATTTCGTTTAGGCTGTGCCGATTCCTCTGGGATTGCCAGTTTGGCCAGAGGTGAGTCTAGCTTGACAGAGCCTACATTTTTACTTGAACCTGTCAAATTTGTCACGGTACTATCATAATGCACAGGATGTCTTTTTCCAATTACGCAGGAAATGACTGGTTGCTCTTTTCAAAGTAAGGTTTCACCTAATTGTTAGTACATTTTCCCGCAGTGAGCATAATTAGCGACTAATTTTTTACTAAGGATTAATGTCACGCAACTTCCGACCTCATATTTTTCAGCTCCATGGCCAGTAATACCTTCCTAAACCCCGACGTCGGGTCACCCACTGCTGTCGCCCTCACGGGCACCTACGTGGGCTACGCCAGGGTGGTCCTGGAAATCATGTCGTATTACACGTGGCACCATGCCACTCTTTTTGTGGAGGGGAAGGCGTTGACGCCGTTCTACAAGTTTCTGGCATCTCAATTGATAGTCAGTTCGAGGGCGTCTGTCGAACCGTTTAATTTGGAGCTGTTGACGATGATTGACAACTCCAATCTCACCATCAAAGCAGTTCTTGAACGCGCCAAATTACGAAGCAGAGGTAGTTTCAATGCCCTCTCATTTTTGTGGCCTAAAAATATAGTTAATTCGCGTTTTGGTTTTTAGTGATAATATTGCTAACTCTCGGCACTACAGCCGTTCAAATTCTGGTATGTATTAGACGGTTACCGTACATAATTACGATCCAGAATTGATTGCAATTTGCTGTGACATTCCGATTAATGTTTCGAAGGAATGAAAGATCACATTAATTCCAGTAATAAGGTTGTGCTCGATTTAGAGACGCGCTAATGACGCGAGTATGGCTGATGGCGATTACGTAAGTACATGCTTACATGCGTACTGTGTGAATTTCGTACCAGCGAGACATCCGGCACAGGGAGATTAACGTTTTATTGGACTGAGGTCTATGATTACTCGCTTAATCTTGCAGGTCTTCTTCAACGTACAGCCTTCGCAGGTGGACGAGTACGGTACAATCGACCAATTTGCGTACCCATTGAATGATTTGGTACAGAACAACCTAATATGATCCGCTATTGGAGGAACTGCCACTTATGGGAGGAGCCAATATATTAACAGCTTATTGACAGGTTTCAAGGATCTATCAATCCCTGTTTTTTCTTACCTACCGCCCTGGTGGTGACGAGCTGAAGGCACTCAACTCAGCCATAATAAGGAGGTCCGCTAATGCGTATAACGTCACTTACGCTGATGGACATCTGGTACATCGAAGCACTAAGATCTCATTGAATCACGGAGTATCAACATTATATCCAAATTTTGTCTTTCTGCCACGTGTAGCCCCTAGATTTGCCACCCATTAAATCATCCTACGAAGCAGTGGAGCTCTTCGTTAAGGCTGCAACCGAATTAAAACATCTTTCCGATGAATGTGGAGGCGTCAATTTGGTGGGAAAGTTGGCGAATCGGACTGCCCGACTGTCGACAGGGGATGTTCTCATTTCTGGCGATCGATCGAGGAACCTTGATCTCAACATTTTCGGCTTCAATACAACTACCGGCACTATGCAGGTTAGCTAATCGGTATTGTCATAATTTAAGGATTGTTCGGTAGGGTACCTAAAGCAACAAGTGGTGATCGAACCGCTATACACCTTCTCACTTTTCCCATTTCACTCTCATTCACCTACATGCAGTTCTCAAAGTTAATTAACACTGCCAAACGTTTTTTGATAAATTGGATCATTAAAAAAGCCGTAGTAAAAACATCAATATTTTTCATCACCCCATGCAGAAAGAAACTGAAAGCTAAACTTAAGAGCAAATTGCGATGAATGCGGATCAACCGCGGAGTGTAGATTATGTTGGTTGAGAAATGGTATAAGTTATATTATTAAAAAATGTTGTAAAATATGTTAGATGTTTTTGCTAGATTATCGGGACTTACATGTGGGCTAGCGGTAATTTGCACTGGAGCACCGATCGGCGGATTACTTGGCCAGGGATAAACGGCACAGCACCACGGGACGTTCCTGTTTGTGGCTTTACTGGGATAGACGGAATTTGCGCAGCGTCTGGTTAGCATTAGACCACTATGAAATGAAAAATCGTTCGTGAACACGGGCACGAGGAATATTGCTTCAACTTGTAATATTTTGTCTCATAGTGATATCCACGAGAAACCTGGCAGTGGCCACCGCACTGGCTTCCATGCTTTTTCTGACAGGATCAACCATTTGTTTACGGTTAGTTCGACACGTGTCACCATTCATCACAAATGATTTTGCGTGTGCACTACAAATACGCGTTTCGATTACCAAGGGGTGGCAAACCAAGCACATCCCTCGAAGGCCCCTTTAAAGTACAGCGGAATCTGGACCCCTGGCACTGCCATTCGATTTAAAATTTTACTCTTTAAAAAAATACTTTTGAGGCTGAGGTAAAAATTAAGATCTAAATATAATAAATATGTAGAACGAAGTCAACAAAAAAACGCATTTCATGCATATACTAAAGTAAACCATCTATTATTAATTTTATTCCTGTATGGTTTTTTGTGAATATACAAAATTTGAATCGAATGGCATTGCTAGGAGTTTAGACCCCGTTGAACTCTCAGGGGAGTTGTTTGGGTTACCGCCCCTCGGTAACGAAACGCGCCTTTTAGGATTAGTGGTACCTGTACCTGCTATATTAAATTGGTTGTTGAAACAGGTGGAATTGGGACCGTATAGTCAATCCAAATGACAACCATACGTGGCAGTTAAATCCCGTTCTACTACATCATCATCCTACACTGCAATCCGTCCACGAACGTGAAGATACACAATACTACCTTTCGAAATATCATGGACTCCTTTACTAACGATTTTGACAAATAGTAACTATAATTACCCTCAGCCTTCAAAATGCAAATTTACTAATTAAGCTATCACATATTTTGGTTTTCCGGAAGTGAATGTGCACTGAAAATACAACAATTTTAGGCCAGATTTGTTGGGCGATCTATGGGCCAAATTTAATGGCAGGTTCCTAAAAGAGCGCAGAAAACTACTTGGCCGCCTCGTTATGGATGGGGTTTAGCTTTGGGGTGCCTGCAATGTACTTACAAACCGATTATGCATCATGCCATCGGTGCCTCGCTTGCAGGAAAATTTGCCTCATTAATTAGCGGGGGCTGCACGAAAGACGGCCGAGCCAACTGCTTTAACTGAGGAATTTTAATTAGAGCCACGAGTCTTTTGAGTTGTTGGATTATTTTGAAGATGCGTGTACCCGCAATGTGAACAACATCCATCTTTAATTTTGCAGAACGAAAGCCTCAATCAATAAATCAGGTTGCCTTTTCTTTGCTTAACTTTGCACAGTAACAAAGAACAATATTGTTAAAACGACATCCTCCTCTTCCGTTGTTTTCACTGACACAATCAGGGAAAGGATTGCATAAAAAACAACAACTTGGCAGCCATTTTGATTATCCTAGAGAG
>LRSR01008948.1:9310-20497 GCA_001579985.1 Hypsibius dujardini | reverse complement strand
TACCGCTCGCCAAACATTGCGAGATGCGAGGACGTGACGTCAGTGCGAGAAAAGACGTCTGACAGACATGTTCATAGTTGCCGGTCAGAGCGATGAAGTAGCTTGAGAATTCATAGTCCTGCCTAAGGAAATCACCACAGCCATTCCATTTGTCACAGTAATTTATTTTTCAAATTTTGAATCATGGTTTTCAATAACCATTTGCCGAGGGAAAAAAGAAGCTGCTGGTACTGTACCAGCAGCTTGTCCTAGTTGCAGCACTGTAGCAACTTAATATAACAGAATAATATATTACTATTTGAAAAATACTATGTACAAGATCAAACTGGAGAAAAACTTCGGAATAGGAATTTCAAGGAAACTTCCAAACCATCAACAGTTTATGATTGGCTGGTTAGCTCTGGCACGCCAGATAATTCTTGCGAGACTAAGCCCCAAAATAATACTCGTCTGGCAATGTTTTGCGAAATGTTTGGTGAGGGTTCATAGTTCCTCTTGCAAAATGTCATACGACAATTGTTATATGCGCATCGATAGTGAACACCTACGTCACAATTGAAGTGATCTTCTGGCAAATAGCACGGACTATGAACGTAGCATAACTAGCCTGTTGCCGGGCTTCTTGTGGTAAAATTGCCCCTCCCCCAAAGCCGACCTCAATCCGCCACTGCTTTCGACCGTCTTACCTTGCTGCCTACGATACTAAACTGGGTTGCATATCTCGGAAAGAAGTACGCCGGCGGATACTGCCGGAAGAGATCCCTGTAGAAGGCGTCAATCAGCGGCAGGGGAAGATTTCCCATCAAGCTCCAAAGAAAGATGAGGAACAGCAACAGAGCAACCCGCATTCGTCGAGCTTGCTTGACATTAGCCTGCACCGCTTGATCTGAGGCCGGGGATGGCTGGGCTACGCCCACGCGAAATCTTCGGGTCATGAAGAAGGCAAAAATGGCTGCGTAAGACAGTCCCGTCAACACGCTCGGCAGGTACAGCCCCAAGATGGCACGTATTTCGACGAACTGGCTGATTTCGGGCTTTCGAGGATTCAACACACAGTCACCAAAGGGCGGGGCGGCGATGAATTCGTCATTAGCGGCCACTAAGGGGTAGAGGTTGAGTAAGACAGCAGGAACGTAGCCGGCAATGATTGTGAAGGCGACCCTTTTTTTACCCCTGATGAAGGGATAGTGAGTGGAGTGAACGATCGCTAAGTACCTACAGATTGTAACATTAATGTACACATTGAAAAGCTCTTGTCAAACGAGGGTCAATGTGCTTTTTTAACATTTTCATGGGGACTCAAAATAGCTCCGAATTTTTTTTCGTTACAGATTTTAGCGTCGCAGCCTTGTTTAAAGTTGAAACTATCTTGTGAAACACTTAATTTTTGTGTCAAAAATACATCTAAATCATTTGTTGTTTCGGAATTCTATTCCTGATCATTAGTCACACAAACTTTGCTGATAAATTTCACATTTTTTATTGCTTTAGAATCGTTTTGTCGGTTTTGAACTGACAAAAATTATTCCTGTTGAGTTAGTCTCCCTTGAGGTCTCAAAAGTTAAAAGAGCTGGTACCGAGATGAGCCAATTTTTTGACGTCCAGAAATTTGGTTCTCCAGAAATTTGACATAAAATGAATTTTAATCTTGACACAATCACAAAAGAAAACCAGTTATGGGAAGTCGACTTGTATGTCCCTCTAAGGCAATAGTAAATAGAAGGAAAGATACACAACCAGTCGAACATGCAACTCAATCGTTTATTAACTGACCCCATCCACCGACTTACCGATCAATGGCGATCACGCATTCGTGCCAGATCCCGGCGTTGATGATGAAGAAACTGTAGACCGTCCAGTCGCAGAAACGAGCCGGCAGCTCGCCGTACAGCGCGCGAAGGTTGCCGTAAATGTTCAGCGGATACACGGTTGAGCTCAACAGCAGATTAATCACCACCATGTTGGCGATGAGGTAGTTGAATTTCCGCTTCAGCGGGGGATAGGTCAGGATAGCAGTGAAGCAGATGGCGCTGAGGAAGAATTCCGCGAGGCAAAATGAGCCAGCGAGGACACCGTACGCTACAAAGTGGGTGTAGTACTTCTCGAAAAAGACTCGTTGCGATCGAGTGAGATTATGCTCAACGACAGCTTGTAGGAAACTCTCGGCAGTGGTGGCATTACTGAGCCAAGCCATGATCAAGACTTTTTCCTTACACAATTCGGAAAATGAGGCGTCAAAAGCATCTGTGCTCGCCGAGAGGAATTTATTTTGTAACCTTTTTTTGCTAGGAAATTGTTCTGTACCGTAGTAATATCGGCTTTTTCCTTTTTTTTCAGTTATTGGAAAAGAACATCCCGCTTGGCGGCCTTCAGCCATAAAATTGTTGCGTAAGTTTTCTTCTGTGAAACTAATCCTGCAAGCAGGGGCTCGTTTTGGCTCTTTATTAATTGGAACCAGGACCCCTCATGTTAAGGTGGGGGGGGGGGCAAAAGGGGCAAATAATATCTTTTTTCTAAATTGAGCCAAAAATTCGGCATATTATTCCTGCCAATCCAAGTTCTAGAGATGTGGAGTTTGATTTCCAAAGAACCAGAGATTTCAAACATGTTTAAACACTTCAGCTTTTCCATCAAATTTGATGTCCCCCCCCCCGCAGCCCTATCCTCGCGATAAGGTCAAGGGATGAGCAGGGACAAAATGAATCCCTTCGAGATACAACCCAAAATTTCGCCCACTTGTTCCTGATCGTTTTAAACTTGTGGCGCTCTGGGGGTGTGGGTCTGATTTCCAGGCCATCCTTCGAATTTCAAAACATTTCAAAAAACTTCTGTGCTGTGTGATTTTGTTGGGGTCTATTAGTAGCTGCATATTAGCAATTCAAATCCTTCGACAACACTCAAGTTTTGATAGAAAAACTAAACTTTTTGAATACGTTTTGAAACCCCGGGGCCCTTGGATATGAGACCCCACACCCCCACATGTTTCAAGCAAACAAACAAAAGGCCAAATTCCTGGTTCAATTTTGAGAAAATGTCATTTTGCTTCTGTTCCCATCCCCTGGCTCTACCATGGGGGTCCAGGTTCCGGCTTGCAAGGACTCTGAACGAGTTCCTTCCTGTAAGTAACGAGAATCTATTTCCGATTTTAACAAGCATGTCCGAAACTAATATGTCCTTATGGATGCCAGACATCTTTTAATTTTGACGACTACCGCCTTAATTGATGTATTTTACCGATCACTGTGACAGAGCTTGGTAATTTGCGATATACGTGCGGGAAATGTTTTCTTCCATGACGGAGGGCCGACTCTAATTACTGGCAGTGGCTTTAACGTTGATGAGAATAAGAGATGGGACACTATTCTTAAGTAATCGATAGATTAAATATAAAAATTTGCACAATTGTATGTGAAAGGTGTTCAGGACTTCTCGGAATCAGAGAGAAGGTTACTAACGCGGCACAAAAATGAGTTCGTATGGTTTGGGTGAGTTGACAACGCTGGATATGTAATCGTCATGGGAGATGGTCTTGCCTTTCGGAAGCTCCAACGTGAAGCATCTCAGGAGGTTAGCGATGAAAAGGAACAGCTCCATTTTGGCGAGGGCTTCTCCCAGACACGCCCGTTTGCCTAGCAGAAAAGCGGCAAAATATCAAACGTCGCCCAACATCAAGATTTCACTTGTTAAAGCGGGGAAAAACAATAATAAAGTCTGCAAATTTTATTGAATTGAACTTTCGGGACATCTTTATCCGTTTTAGTTACAATTACATATACATTTTGATTAACTGCAATTGTAAACCAAACGGGAACTTAAAGCGTGTAAATCTATCGAGGATTAAGGATTGAGCTTCAATTTCAAGTTCAAGTCATTTAAGTCTTTCTTATTTGGCATCCAATTTTTGTTTCAGAAATCATCTGCAGAAGATTCCCCCAACAGCAGTTCGAAAGTCACGTCCATTTGATGTGTGTAATTCTGTTGTTTTCTGTTTTAAAAAGAAAACGAAAGTATTCTCCTAAACGACTGAGATTATATTCTATTGGTAAAATTTTATTTTTCCTCTAAATAAAATACATAGATTGACTGATAAATTAAAGAATAGGACCACAATACAAATTTACCTGCATGACTTAGCTCAAGCGTCACTAACACGATTGTAGCAGTAAGAAAGTAAGTTTCAATCCTTACCAACTGAGAATGGCGCAAATCCGTCCGGTCGAGTGAGTTTCCCGTTGCCATCAAGAAATCGTTCGGGATCAAATATTTCCGGATTTTTCCACCACCGAGGATCGCGATGAATGGAGAAGAGGTTGGCAAATATGATGGCATTCTTCGGAATTGTATACCCGTCCACTGTGATTTCATCGCGAGCTCGATGGGGCGCTCCAAGGGGGACAAGGCTGGCACAACGCTGGACCTCCAAGATGACCGCTTCGGTGTATGGCAGGAGGGCTAAGAAGAACGAACGTTTTTATTTAACATTGCGAGCCTGCCTGAGAGTGCTAGTAGCATCTCCATATAATGTGCAAATTAAAAACACCGTGATGCCAACCTCGATCAAAATTTGTTAGCATTTTTTCCCTTCCCACGGTCGAGTCGATCTCTTCCTGAACTTTCCGCATAATATGGGGGTACTCCACCATGAAGACGAACGCCCACAGGGTGGTGGTGGAGGTCGTCTCGGTACCCGCAGCGAACAGGTCGAAGAGCGAAGCCAGCAGCTGCGTCTCTAATACATATACAGGGATAACTTAAATAGCGATAGAACATGATTACTCTCTGTCTGCCCGTCTGTCTGTCTGTCTGTCTGTCCATCTGTGTGTGTGTGTGTCTGTCTGCCGGTCTCTGTCTGTCTGTCTGTCTGTCTATCCATCTGTCTCTTTGTGTGTGTGTGTGTGTGTGTGTTTATTTGTCTGCTCGTCTGTCTGTTTTAATGTTTGTTTTAATGTCTGTTTGTCTGTCTGTTTGTGTCTGTCTGTTTGTATGTCTGTCTGTATGTGTATCTGTCTGTCTGTTTGTTTGTTTATCTGTTTGCCGGTCTCTGTCTGTCCATCTGTGTGTGTGTGTGTGTTTGTCTGTCTGTTTGTATGCCTGTCTGTCTGTTTGAATGTCTTTCTGTCTGTCCATCTGTCTGTCTGTCTGTCTGTCTGTCTGTCTGTCTGTCTGTCTGTCTGTCTGTCTGTCTGTCTGTCTGTCTGTGTCTGTCTGTCTGTTTGTTTGCCTCTCTTGCTGGTTATTATTTGGTCCATTCTGTTGCCTCATACGAATACCATCAAATGTTGCCTGCGCAGCCTTGTCAGTCTTGTTCCCGGTCTCCTTCTCCGTCTGATAAGCATGCAGATAGTCCTCCACATCGGTCCGCCTATCCGCACTCTTGTGTTCCTCAATTCTGGCCGACATAAAAACATTGAGTTTTGCCAGGTTGTTCCTTGCAGACATGATCTGTGCCCGGATCGGATTGGGGAACCACATCAGAAAGGGAAGAGTGAGGGCAATTTGATCGTACGGCAAGCTGGCAATATTCTCAGTGATCAGGTTTGTCAACTGTGAGAAGTTCGGGTCGTCCAGGGAGAACCGTTGCCCAAAAATTAAGGCGCAAATGACATTGGAGACGCTGTTGGTCAGCTGCACTTTTGGATTGAAGGGTGTTTTGTTGGTTCCCCGTATACGCTGGATGATGGCGTCCACCTCTCCGATGATGGTGTCTTCTAACCAGTTTTTGCCCATACCTACATTAGCAACGCCCAAGACATTATTTCTACAATATTATACACCAGGAAAAGATGCCATGCAAATATAGGTTTCTTAAAATTTTACAATTCTTTAGTTTTAAAGTTAACACAAATTACGATTTATGTTAAAAAAGTGTTACTGTTACAAATGATATTATGAAGATTTTCAAGAAATAAGTCTCTAGTGATGTAGTAGAAATATATCTCCTCCAACAGTATGGGCAAAAGTGAATATCTGTCTGTCTGCCTATCTGTCTGTGTGTTGGTCTGTGTGTCTGTAAGTCTGTGTGTCTGTGTGTGTGTTGGTCAGAAAAATCAAGACGTTAATTTGTCAAGAAGCAATTTGTTACCACAAGGCTGCAGGCTGCTTTGATTTGCGGCGGAAATAGTTGGTCACATGATCACATGTGCAATCTGTGCTACTGTATTTGTTTGAATTCGAGAGACTTTGAGAGCTTACGATTTTAAATGATTGAATGCATGCGTTTTGCGTAAATTTTCTACTAGCAAAAAGAACAAATTTATGTGAATTCAGAGACCGCAATAATATTAGCACTGTCTGTATACCTAAATCTCGCAGTGTGGACAGCGCAAAACGCCGATGCGTTTTCCAGAGGTCGCCCTCGCTGAAGATAAGGCCAGACTCTGCCAGGGTCGAGGCATCGTAGCGAATGTAGCTTTCATTATCGCGGCCGGAAACCAGATCGTCCCCGAAGACTTTCTTGACGGTGTTGTAGTTGCTGAGGATCACCACCGGCCGCCTTCCCACGTGGATCATGTAGGTGTCGCCGTACTTCTCCTTAGTTTTCAGTAAGGCAATGTGCGGCTGCTTAGCGAAAAAGTGGAAACTTCCAAACATCGGAATCGCTGAAAAAAATTAAATTGTGCACAGCAAAAACAATTATCAGTTATCTGTAATTATTACAAGTAAATTAATGACAAAAATTAAAGATATTTTATTTCCCGCGTAGCTCGACTAAATTTATGTACGACTTTTCATCAAAACCGGGACGGATTTTTCGGATTTTTTAACTTGTTAAATCTATTTTGCATTTTAGCATCTGCTTTTCATTTACGTTTTCTGAGTCTGCATATTTAAAAGTAATACCAGGTGGTCCAGGAGGGGAATTCTTCGGCCTCGATGGCTTCAACCAGAGGAGCAAAGCCAGGCCTGCCGTGACAACAGCAATACAAATGGAGATCCAATCCATTTTTGCCGATCCAATGCAATAACAAAATGGATCAACGTCCGAATTACGCAAATGGAACCGAAAAAATGGAACCGAAGAATAATTTTAAAACACATCTTCAGCTGCTTAAATATCCTGAATGTATGAGTCGCACTGAACTACAGGCTCATAAAATAGCTAAGCCAAAATTTGCGAACGTAATTAATTAATTATTAATTAACGTAGCAGAGTGGAGAGCTTTGTAGAATAACGTACAATCAGTTTTCGGCGAGGCATTGTTGCAGTGCTGCGCTAAGGAAAGGGTGCCTCGATTTCTAGGTAGCACTTTGTACTCCGCATACACTACATTCAATACTTTTCCCCTCAAGTACAGAGCTGATAAGGAGAAATGCTAGCCTGCTAATCAGGAGATGGATGATCAGGCAGTGCATGATGAAGCAGTTTAGACATACGGCCACGTTGTTGTCATGCTTGCGTGAATTGCGAAAAATCATTTAGTAAATCTGCAATGGTCACTTTTGTTTATGCACAACGGTACAAAAAAGTAAGTCCTTTGACAACTTCAGGCATTTGCATTAGCAATATGTCCTTTATTGTGTTAAAAGAAAGTTCCTTATAAGCAATTGCTAAGGCAGTAAAAGGTGCTGCACAAATTACGATTTTTAAAAACTTTATGAAGGTTTTTTTAACATTTCCTTTTTAAATTCAATTTTGAGTCGATTAGCGTTAGCCACTGGAGTTTAAATTGTGCCACAAAACGCAGCGTAGGCTGCGTTTAGTAGCCAAACGGATGCCTATAAAGGCATTAGAGAAGTTGAAGCATTTCGGCGTAAGAGTAGCGTAAGAGTAGCGTAAGAAAAGTATACGCTTGCTCTACGGAGGACAGGTTGAAGCAGTCGGTGAAGCGTTAACGTAAAGTAACCGTAAGCAATTCTCTCATTGAATTCCTCGTCATTTTCAGAAAATACCAGCTCATAAAACACCGGATATTTCTGCAATTCAATCGTTTGCTTTTTTTCCTCGTGTTTCTGTTTCCTATCATGAAGTACAAATTTCTTCTGTTGGTTTACGCGAATGGTCCTTTGACGGACGAAGAGTTTGTCCTGCTGAGGCGGCGACCTCCGCGCGTCAAACACAAATATAGAGCCCGAGCTTTTTCGTTGCCTGCGACGTCTGCCAAGCACTGCAAGGATCTCTTCAGGGTGGCAAAGGCCGACATCATGAGGATTATTCGATTGCTGGACATGCCTGAAAAGTTTAAGTTGAAGGGCCGCCTCTCAGTTTCGTCGGTCGAGGTATTCTGCTTGATTGTTCATCGATTGTCTTATCCGTGCCGTCTGAAGAACCTGCAGGGAATTTTCCCTCGCCATCACACTACCCTTTCAAAAACGGACTGAAATACCAGGCTATCACGGCTCCGGACGATTTCATCCTCCATCTCGCGGGTCCGTTCGAGGGAGCTAGGCACGACGCTTTCACGTACCTGGAGAGCCAAGCTGAAAGCATGCTGCGCGAGAAAATGGAAGAAGTAGGAGGGCAGTTTCGTCTATACGGGGATCCTGCCTACACGTTGAGCGACTATCTGATTACGCCCTTTCGGAAGGCTACTCAACGGGATGAAATAGAATTTAATTAGATCATGGCACGTGTTCGTATAGCAGTAGAATGGTCTTTCGGAAAGGTTTTGCAGCTGTATGCCTACAGCGACTTTTCTAAAAACCTAAAAATTGACCTGCAACCAGTGGCTAAGTATTACATCGTGTCTACTTTTCTTGCCAATTTGCTCATATGCATTTATCAAAGCCAGATAGGCAAAAAGTTCGGTGTAATGGCGCCCAGTCTGGAGGAGTACTTGCAGTTTTTTTGTTGTTATGAAAAAATAAAATTCCATTCTCTTCCTCTTTAGAGTTTTTACGATGTATTCACAGTTAACTGCAAATATAATCCAGAAAACTTTCAAATTGAAGATCCTCATTGCGGATTGGAATTTCACATTTCCAATACGGTAATAAGGTTTTCGCAAATTTGGAACAAAATGGCCGAATTAGTTTCTAGGGATCAATCGTGGCGGCGACGGTGGCGCTTCTTCTGGCGACGGTCATGCTCCAAATCCAGTTTCTGCTTGTCCATTTCCAGCTCCAACTTCCGGATTGCGATCTGGTCAGCGTGGCGTTTTTCCTTCAGGGCCAGCTTTGCTTCCTCCAATTTCAGCCTATTTTCCTCCAAAGCGACTTGGCGAGCTTGAGCATCAGTCTCTCGTTTCCACTTGAGAGCCAGCTCCGCTTCTATGGCGTTGGTTCGTTTGGCATAGTTGGACTTGGAAAACGACTCGTCTTCGCTCCACTCCTCATCCTCTCCGCCGCGCAGTCGTTTTTTCGACTTGAAAGACTCGAGCGCATCGCTGCGGATCTCCTTCCCCTTCTCCTTGTCGCGAAGAAGCCTTTGTTTCATAGTCTTCCTGTCCTGCATTTTCGTGGCCGCGAGAGTATCCGCTTCGCACTGTAGATCGAGGCACTCCTGCAGCTTCTCCTTCAACTCAGTCACCTGCTCCGCGGTACCGCTGGCCCATTTCGCTTTCGCATCGTTGGCTTTGAATTTTTTCAGCAACGTACCGCACCGTTCCTTATAAGCCTTGGCGTCGCGTGTTACGGGAAACATCAGCGTCATGGCATCCTCCACCTCCATCCAAGTGTGTCCCGGCCCACCGTGCATTGGCTTGTAGAAAAGAACCTTTTCTACAAGAGCTGCATCTTCGGCAAAACTGAAATTCTGCCTTCGGGTTTTCTGTGACGATGGAGTGACAGAAGTCTCCTCAAGATCAGGGGTTTCGTCGACAGTACCGTTAGCCATTTCAAAAAATTAAAAATAATTAAATAAGTACACTGCAGAACTGCAAAAAAATATGAGGATCGTTTAGTCACTCGAATGGTGGCATACGCGACAAAAACTGGCTTCTAAATTTTTTATTTCAATTGAGTTCATCGTATTCTACAACCCAGGTGGCTAGTTGTTACTGTTGCTAAAAATTTTGAGTCAAATTTCATTAAATTGACCAGGGTTAAGTATACTGAACTGTCCTAACGCTGTGCTTACGTCGCCGCGTAAGGCCCAGTGCTCCTTACGACGGGGGTAAAGCATGCGGCGTAAGAGGTAAGTTTGGCCACGCCCGCGCACAATTTCAATTGGTTAATTTCCTACGCTTACTCTTACGCTACTCTTACGCGCGTTGCTTCAACCTCTCTATTATGCCTTCCTTAGACTTCAAAGACCTGCGCAGCCATTTGACCACTTCATTCAGACTTTTCAGTTACAGTCAAATGGCTGCGTCCTGTCAGCGCATGTAAAGTAATATCCAACGGCTGCGTGTGCCGTCTCGAAAGCTGCGCGCCCAATGCGTCACTGCCAAAAGCGTACTCGTACATGTGCGAGCATGCACTCAATCAACAAGTCGTCTCGCCAATTATTCTCTGTATGTATCCTTGTCTATTTTAACATCGAAAAGTAAACTCGATTGAGCGTTTTTCATGATGCCTCCTGCCAAATAAAAACTCGATTGGTTCCTCCACCTTGACACGATCCGCGAAAAATACACGGTCATTGTGTAGTGGTATCTGGACAAGTATCAAATCCTCTGCGCTATTAGCTGTACCAAATTGTATTGCTGGTTGGGATATCACAACAAAGGCAATATTATTCCCTTTGTTTAACAAGGACTGCACCTGAACTGGGAGGATAACTTTTGCAAAGAGGGATAATCTGTATTGGATTGAAGACTTTTTGGTCAAAGCAGTATGAGGCAAAGTCTGCATTTCGGCTCACACATGGGTTTCTCTTTGATGCCAGGTGCTTGATTGTTTGATTTGATGTACTATATCCTAGTATTCTATAGTGCTTCTGGAAATCAAACAATCAAGCAGATACTATCAAAAAGAAATCCATAAGTGAGCCGATTTAACGATCGATTTGAAGGTGAACCGAAATACAGATTTTTCCTCATACAGTAGTTTTATTATATGATGGGCGTAAATTTTTGTACTTTATTGCTATGTTTTAGATCTGCCTTTTTTGGCTTCCTAAACGCAGCCAAATTAGCCCGATAATTGAAGCAAACAGGCAGCTCTTTTAAAACTCAGCCAGTTTACATCCAAACTACGTGGGCTTGAGGTTCTTTTGAAGGTGAAAACCCTGCTGAATGGCTGCTTTTGCGGTAAGCCCAAAACAGCCACGCGAAACGCAGCCGTTTCACAGTTTTGCATCAGCCGGCA
>LRSR01008946.1:0-11808 GCA_001579985.1 Hypsibius dujardini | reverse complement strand
GGGTCCGGGGAATGGGCAAAAGGGGCGGGGCAGGGGGTGGTTTTCATACAATCGAACAATCAATCACCTGACCTGCAGCGTTTGCTTTGTTCCTGCTCTTTTTTCCATTTTCAAACGTGCCTTTTCAGAGTGAATTCAAGTTCCAAATTCACTTTTCGCTATCTTGATTTTTTTAAGTACGACAAATTATTTTGCGATTGTGTTAATTGTTCCGTTTGTTGTTCCGGTTTTTTGGTGTAAGCCGGCTTCCATTGATCGATCTATTGTTTGATAGTTTTATTGTTTAATAGTGCTAAACCGATTGATTGCTCGATTGTTTGCTCTCTGCCGATTTTGTTTCCGGTGTTGCCTGTTACTTTTGATTTTGTTTTTTTAGCTCGATAATGTCATGAAATTTTAAAGTTTCATCCATTTTGTACATATCTTTCATCCTTTACATTAACTGGGCAATAAACTCCTTGTTTGAAAATGGAACAAAGCAACCGCTGCAGGTCAGGTGGTTGATTGTTCAATTGTTGGAAAACCACCCCCTGCTCCGCCCCCTGCTCCGCCCCTTTTGCCCATACCCCGGACCCTCCAGTGTAATCAACCACCTGACCACCCCTGCTCCGCCCCTTTTGCCCATACCCCGGACCCTCCAGTGTACTCAATCGTTGATTGATTGGTTGATTGTACAACTGCTTACAGGTTGACAATGTGTGTAGGCAGGAACGGCAAAACTGAACTAAAACTGAACTGAATTGAACTAACAGATTTAGTGATTATTACTTCGGTTTTAATTTTTATTTGACTAAAAAGAAATTAAAAGCTAGTCAACTCATATTTATCGAAACTAAATCAAAAAAAAATTATTTACTAAAAGAAGCTAAAATAAAAATCCTTAATGATAAATTTCTAACGGACTAAAAAAAATAATTGAATAATTTTAGCTTTTGCCATTCCTAAATGTGTGTTCACCATTGCGATTAAATACGAGTGTGGCATACCTTCATGTGAATTGTGAGAAATGGATAGAGAGCCGCCATGCCTAAATTAAACATTAAATTAAAAAGGAAATTTAATTGAAAAGTAATGTGGAGTCGCGATCACTTGGTGCCAGTTTTTAATGACCCCCTCTCCGTATATTATGACTGCAGGGTAGCATAGCGTGTGCAGGCATAATATACGGGTGGGTCTAAAAATTGGGATCGAGACTCCAAAGTGACTCATCGTAATGTATTTTCGCGTTAGACAGGGACAGTCGTACTGGAGTGGAACGTGTGCACGGCTTGTGTGCACCGTACACCCAGCACAAGCGCCGCGTGGCCGATTAAACGTTCCACAGCTCGTACGCTGTCCCTGTCTAACGCGAAAATACAGTACCTCCGTAGAAAATAAATGTGAGAAACTGCAAAGGAACGAGTTTTGGGTTGATGCGCCAAAATGGCCGTTTTTCCTGCTGTTCTTTTTCCTCCATCTCCAGCATAGTCTTCTTGTCGAACGTTACGATGGACTTTCTCTTACCCATGGCGAACGTCGGATAGAAAGCTTTTCGTTAATGCGAAAAAAAACTCCCGTTAAAAGCAACAAGCATAAAGAAAGCGCAGTTTTGTATAAAACGTAATAAAAACGCTTGCGGAGCGAACTTCGGTAAGGCAAGGTACCGTAAGGAACTAGGAACTAGCAAGGAGCTAAAACTGAAGCCGACTGGTAAGCACGCGGTCTCCCTTGCTTTTTGGGAGCACACTCTTGTAAGAAGAGATAATGTCTTGCAGTTCTACCGCACCTGCGGCTTTAATTAATTAGTCCTCTATCGCGCGATTTTGGAAAGATTAGATTGGAGACACAACAATGCTTTCAGTCCACACAGAGCGCGATATGACCCTTTCAGCCCTGCTTGACCTGCAGACCCACACTACTCAGCACATTTAGCTGTGGCGGAACTACTTCTTCAGCCCACACCCACACCCATGCGCCCATGCGCCCATACATGTGAGTGGGCGCCTATGCGCCCATCCATGTGAGTGGGCGCCTATGCGCCCATATATGTGAGTGGGCGCCTATGCGCCCATATATGTGAGTGGGCGCCCATGCGCCCATCCATGTGAGTGGGCGCACTGGAATGGGCGTGGGCGTGGGTCACAGCACATCTACCGGGTTCGGGAATGCTTTTGAGACACATTTAGAACCGTCAGAGGCAGACACGATCGCAATAATGGTCCAGGTCAGAATCTAAATTTAATTATTAATTGTGCGAAAAGAAAAACTGAATCGGAAAGAATGAGAATCGAGATATCAACATTTTTTAAGCAAATTTGAATAGTTATCAAGATTGGAGCCTGCTTAAAAAACCAACAATGTGATCGAGTTGAGTTTGTGGCTCAAGGTGGCCTGATATCAGGCCTTAACAATAACTGTTTGATATTTTTCAGTGAAAAGAAGCATGGCGCGCAAGAGCAGTTTTTTTTTGGGAGTTATACGCGAATAAATAATAATTGTTCTTACTGCGCTGGGCCACGGGCAATTTCCGCCGGAGCCCACAAAATATTACACAGCAAGGCCGCGACGATGCTTATGAGCAAAAATTTTGTGGCTCATAGATGGGAAAATGAAATTAGAGTTTCCTTTTTTTTTGTCTTTAATGTGTGCACTCTGCGCGCGTGGGCGTGGCAAAAGTTTGTCCCAAAAGCATTCCCGAACCCGGTACGCAAATACATTGATACCGAATGAGCCAGGCAGCAAGTCGACCTGAAGACCCTCCGTTGTGGTGAGAGTGCACGAGCTTTTTGCCGAGTGGGGAAGAAGATTGTGAGATTGTGGGAGGAAGATTTTGGTTTGCCTTACCGTATTCCCCCGATCTGAAGGGACAGTTAAGCCCCACCCCCTCCAGTCATCGGTTGACTGTTCAATCGGATTCACTGTGTCCTGATTGGTTGAAATTTAAGACCAACTTAGCAGCGATTGATTGATTGATTAATCGGAATTTCTTTACGCACACATTGATTCAGTTGATTGATTGATTGATTGCAGATGAACAATAGCAAACTGTGATGAACAGATAAGATCGGGAGTGGATCAAATTAACTGGTAGGGCAAAAAAGTGTCCCTTGAGATCGGGGGATTACGGTACTAATTGAAGGATCGCTTGTCTGATGCTCCAGAGATGCGCTGATATCTCCTCAAACGGGCAAACCAAGTGTTGATACGTTAGTGATTTTTTTCCGATTCCGTTTTAGAGAGTTCAGGGTATGCCGAACGTCGAGAGGTCTGTAAGAAACTCTACCGAAAAAAATGGCAAAAGATCGCAATAAAAACCCCTTTTTATTATTGTACTAAACACGCGGAGACGAAATCAACTGTACGAGGTGAAACCTGTATTTCGGCTCACTATCCCAACGGTCGATAAATCGGCTCACTCATGGGTTTCTCTTTGATGGCAGGTGCTTGATTGTTTGATTTTTTGCACTATATCCTAGTATACCGTAGCATTTCTAAAAATCAAACAATCAAGCACCTGCTTTCAAAGAGAAACACATGAATGAGCCGATTTATCGACCGAGTGGAGGGTGAGCCGAAATACAGATCTCATCTCGTATTGTACTCATAGTCGTCCTTGTTTTCGGTGCTCCTCTTCTTCGTCACCTGACTCCTCAAGGAATAATGCGGTCGACGCAGGTATCTGATTGGGATGATCCGTCTCCAATAAGGCCGAGTGAACTTGGTCCAATTGCTTACTGGTTTCGCCTGTTATCCAACGATACAACCAATTCATATCAGATACTTGAGAGTTAAAATTTAAAAACCGGTTCCGGTGAAAAACCGGGTTCCTAAATCGTGCGCCTCATGAGAAAAGCAAGAAGAAGATTAGGACCTTACCGCTTCCGGTGTGTGCAGCAGTCTGCGTAAATTCTGAATGTCCAATGTCGATTTTCGGATCAGGAGCGTGCCTCAACCACAGGTAATGCAGAATGGCGTAAATCAGACCGCATCCGGCGGAAGCTGCCGCAACGATTTGATAGACCAGTCGCGGGGGTAGATGGTCGAACAGGGTACCAGCAATCAAGGAGCCCAATCCTCGACCTGAAATTTAATAAGGTAAAAGTGACATTTTTTCTAATTCAGAATGTAAAAATTCAAAAAGGTAACGATGGTAGAAATGCAAAACTGAAGTCTACGCGCTGATTGCATGTCAACGGCATCATCAGATCTGCGAACAACTCACCGACACTGTAGTGCATAGCTCCAACTAGACCCTGAAGAGTCGCTACAAAGGCTGGTGCAACTTTTCCGCTGGCAAAAAAAAACAATAATAACACAATGGTATAATTATTTGAGCACCCAATGCACTAATAAGACTACTTATGCAGTAATACTTACTATTAATATCACTATTATTATTACCATTACCATTACTATTACTACTACCATTACTATAAATATTAATATTAGTAATACTCTTACTATTACTATTAGTATTACTATTATCATTACCATTACCATTAATATTAATATTATTAATACTATTACTATTACTATTACTATTAGTATTACTATTACTATTACCATTACCATTACTATTAGTCTTACTATTACCGTTACTATTAGTATTATTATTACCATTACCATTACTATTAGTATTACTATTACCATTACTATTACTATTATTATTACTATTATTATTACTATTACTATTACTTAAGCAGTAACAAGGCTGCTTATTGTTGAACAAATTTTACCTGTATATGGTGGCGGTGACGAAGGTCAGGGAAAAGGTGAAGGCCTCCAGCACTTCGACGGGCAAGATGAGATACGGATCATGCACAAAAGAGTACGCCAAAAATCGCGCTCCATACAATATGAGGGACATCATGAAGATTTTTGTGTGTCCAACGTATCTGATGATGAAGGACGATGCGGCCACAACAGGTATGGCCGAAAGACCGGCCACTGTGTTGGTCATCCCCAGGAGCCATTTCGGGGAGGCCAAGAACGTCTGCATGTACCAAAAGAGATAGCTGAAAAATTAGATTTCTTATCAACGGAAAATTGCTGTTAAAAAAGCGACTCTGGTGCGGTACTTTTCGAGTATGCCGAAGAAGCATCCGATGAGGAACATGACGATGACGAAGGACGAAACCTTGACATTCCTCAAAAGCCTCCAGACGTTGGACCAGATCTCTTTCCCCGGCGGCTTAATGTGAAGATCCATGAACCAAGTGATAACCGCACCCACAGTGAACATCGAACAAAATAAATAAAATATCGGAGAATAATCCTGCTGTTTATTGGCGGCGCTCGCGACGCCGACCAAGTAGCCGCCGAGCGGTGGAAACACGAGACTACCGATGATTCCGAATGTCCGTTGAACGCCGAAATCTCCCTTGTGTTCCTGGTAAAAAAAATTACCACACACGTATTTAGTATTAGTATAAAAGAACAGTCGTAAAAAATGCCCAATTCATTTCTGTTTCAGTGCTGTTTAATTGAATTTCCATTTTACTAATCTTATCGACATTTTTATTTTATATCAATTTTTTTTATAACAATTTTTTTTTCTTTTATAAAAAAATTAGTCTCTAGCAATTTTTTTTAAAAGATAGTTGCAATGGGCATTCATCACACTTTTCATTAGGAGCGTCTCGTGTGTCTTCTTCTACTTACTTTAACCATCAAAATGGTAGCTGAATCGATCAGCATCATCACGGACGACACCGCCATGGCTCCGATCACACGAAACAAGGTATAAAGCACGAATGTTGTGGCTCGATTTCCGGTGATCAAAGTTTTCTGACAAGTCAAGAGGATGTTCTCTGCTTCCAGTGCGCACCTTACACTACAGCCCCGAAGAAGAAGAGCATTCCTCGGGCAGGTCAAAACAGGAACCGTATGTCTATTAACTTTAGACAATGTAGGCTCCCGGGACTCGGTCGACGAATCCGATTCAGTCACCGTCCAAAAACTGGAATTTGCAATCGGTTCAATTGATAAAATATGAGGCAACTCCTTGCCTGCCAACTTTTTCCAGCTGAAGCAGTCCAACTGGCTCGAACGATTGGATACCGGACGCATGCAGACTGCCTGGTCCGCCTCGCAGTCTGACTCGCAGAATTTAACAGTCAAACCGCGTCTGCTTTGGCTGAATTTCACCGAGCAAGGTCCCTGGATGTCCGGGATGGAGGGTGGTCCCTGGATGTCTGAGATGGAGGGTGGTCCGTGAGTGTCTGGGATGGAGGGTGGTTTCCGGATGTCTGAGATGGAGGGTGGTCCCTGGATTTTGGGGATGGAGGGCGGTCTCTGGATGTCTGAGATGGAGGGTGGTTCCTGGATGTCTGGGATGGAGGGTGGTTCCTGGATGTCTGAGATGGAGGGCGGTCCCTGGATGTCTGGGATGGAGGGTGGTTCCTGGATTTCGGGGATGGATGGTGAGTGTTGGAGGTTAAGATGGACGGTCGAGTTTTCGGAGCATTTCATGTCGAATGAGACGGTTGTTAGGCTATACGTGACCGGGACCCGTTTGCTGGAGTAGATGGGAACGGCAAAGCCCAGCAGGGCGTGGCACAACACGCTCAGCAGGATGAAACTGATGACGACTTTTTTGTAGTTTCCCAGTTTGTCGGCCAGGAAGCCCGCGAGGGGGTTTCCGAAACTTCCGAAGACCGGAATCAAGGCGAAGACGATCCCGCTTTCGGTGAGGGTTAACCCCATGGATAGGCAGTGGATTATGAAAAATGGATAGAGGACGTTGGTCGCTGAAAAAGTATTAGATTCCTATTACTAAATTTTCATTTTGAATTATTTGTATTGGTATCATTTCATTATTATTACTATTACTATTACTATTACTATTATTATTATTATTATTATTATTATTATTATTATTATATTACCCTTACTATTACCATTACTATTACTATTATTATTACTATTACTATTACTACTACTAGTATTACCATTACTATAACTATTACTATTACTATTACTAATACTATTACTATTACTATTACTATTACTATTACTATTACTATAATAATTACTTGTACTATTACTATTACTATTATTATTATTATTAATATTTTTTATTAATTATTATTTGTTGTATAAACGCAGATTCATAGTAATTGGTTTTAATTAAGGGAGTATCCGGAAGGTATTCGGAAGGTAGATTTGAAGGACCTATTTTTAAGTTTTCGGTTACGTACCTCCGTTCATTAGAAAAATGAGGAACTTCAGTGTGAGCAGCCGTCGATTTAAACGCAAACGATGGCGCCAAATCAGTCTGCTGTGGTTGGGCTTGAGCTCTGCCATCGTTGGATCGGGAACGTGTCCGTTGTCTTTATTCTCCATTGCCAAAATTTAAAAAAGGAGCATAAGCGTCGTTCAATGCGGAAATTAGTGCGAAGTTGCACGCCTCAACTAATTTGCCGAATAAAAAACCTGTCGTCTAATTTCTTTATTTTACTGTAACTGCAGACCGTCCGTCCGTCCGTCCGTCAGTGTGTGTGTATGTGTTTTTTTTTATCAAAGTCACACGAAGAAAACAGTTTCTGGGGTTTGTGGCAAGGCAGACGCCGGCGTTCGCCTCGAGCTGATGACGATGATTAATAGTATCGAAAACGAAAAGGCTCGCTGAGTAAGAACTGACCTAGGTTAATGATACAGAATTGAACAAAAACCTCAGGCCGACCGAATTAAAGCCAACTTTTTACTGGCGCCCAGCAAAATGGGGTGGTCGGAGTTTGAACCAAGTTTAGCCAATGCTTGCAGCTGTCGCTTGATTCATTGATTTAACAGCACATTGCCAAAATAATTCAAAGTCAATCAATCAATCGACTGAGCAAAAACTGCGTGATCAGCTGTGGTAAAAAAACAGCTGCACGCATTGGCCAAAATGGCTCAAACTCCGACCACCCTATTGTATTGGGCGCTGGTAAAAAGTTGGCTTTAATTCCGCCTGAGGTTTTTTCCACGTGTGTATGTGCGTTCTTTACAGGTAAGCGACATA
The DNA here is from genome assembly GCA_001579985.1 of Hypsibius dujardini. Taxonomy (NCBI): domain Eukaryota; kingdom Metazoa; phylum Tardigrada; class Eutardigrada; order Parachela; family Hypsibiidae; genus Hypsibius; species Hypsibius dujardini. Next base: position 3,827 of record LRSR01008946.1, on the reverse strand, counting down.
ATTTAATCCAATGGAGGGTCCCGGAAATGGGCAAAAGGGGCGGGGCAGGGGTCATACTTGAATAATCAATCAATTAACTCTGGTCCGATTGCTCCGCCAGTTGATTGGTTGATTGTTCAAATATCACCCCCTGTCCCGCCCCTTTTGCCCATTTCCGGACCCCTCGTTAGATTAAATTCTGTCGCTTACTCTAGTAATTGTTTCGTGTCTGTCGCATCAGTATGTACACTGCAGGTAAAAAAAGGTTGCTTGAAATCACCGTCCGAACATATGTTGCGATAACAAAATGGTAAGTAACACAGCAAAACAAGTAAAGTAAAGTACACGTAAAAAGTATTACTGCGATATAGCGCGACGCAAAGAATCTCCTCGTGCACTTGTTTGGTCCGATCGCAAAGAGGAATTTCCCGAACGACCGCTGAAGGTCATCGAGAGCGGAGTGAAGGCTTCGAATTTGGCAATCTCCACCACGTCCTCCTCCTCTTTCTTGCTGAGGACGTGTCGCAGTGCGGGCAGCCTCACCAACGGCTCTAAAACCAGAAACAACTAATCAACTAATCAATCAATCAAACAGTCAATTAATCAATCAATCAACTAATCAATCAATCAAATAGTCAAATAATCAACCAATCAACTGATCAACCAATCAACTAATTAAGTAATCAACCAATCAATCGATCCACTGATCAATTGATTAACTAATCAATCAACTAATTCATATGTTTCAGGCAAAGAAATAACCGAACTGAATTGAGTAACTGCTGTGCTCAGTATCTGCTGTACTATACCTCCAACTGCCAGTTTGGGGCCTTCTTCTTCCCTTTCCACTGCCGGGATATTTCGTAGCCAAGCGTAGTGTAATAGGGCGTAAAATAGACCAATGCCGATGCAACTCCCGCCGAATATTTTGTACGTCAATCTGGCTTTCAGATAGTCGAACATGAGTCCGCCCAATAAGCTTCCAGCTCCTCGACCTAATTCGAAATGCAATTGGCACTTTAGTAGAGGCAAAGATTTTGGCCCAAATTTTGCTCGAAATATTATAGTGAATTTTAGGACAAATGCTTTAACTGATTTCGACCAATTTCGATTAATTTAATTCAGCACAAATAAATTTGCCAATTGTCGGATTTTTTTATGTTACCTAGAGCGTAGTGCATTGTCCCGATGACTCCTTGCAGGGTCGCCAGGTAATCCGGCGCAATTTTCCCGCAGTAAACGGACGCGACCACCCAGAGCAGCGACGTCGTGATCGCTTCGAGAATTTCCACCGGGAGAACGTGGAAAGGGTTGTAGATGAAGGCGTAGGACAAGAAGCGAACTCCGTAAAAGATCATACAGAGCATGAGAATTTTCGTATGGCCCAGGTACTTCATAATTACGGTGGAGAAGGCCACAACGGGAATGGCGGCCAGACCGGACACCGTGTTGGTCATCCCGAAGAGCCATTCGGGCGATCCGATGTCTTTCATAAATATGAATAAATAACTAAAAATAAAGCAAGATGTGAAAAAAAAGGTTAATTCGAATTGAACGAACTGAATTGAACACGTTTTAGCTTTACTTCTCGAGGAATCCCCAAGCACAACCGGCCAGGAACATCATCAGGATGAACACGAAGACTTTGGGATTTTTGAGGATCTTCCCGACGTTCCTTAAAATGTCCACCGCAGGAATACGAATGCTGAGGCTCATGAAGGCCACGCAGATCACCGACAAGACGTTCATGCCGGCGAAGAGGTAAAAGCCCGGCGAATAGTCCGCGAACCCGTTCCTCCGGCTGGCCAACCCGATAAGGTACCCGGACAGCGGGGGAAGGCCACACACTCCGATCAGTGAGAACATCCGCTGGACTCCGAGATCACCGCCGTAGTCGGTCGACCTAACAGAAATCGGATTATAAAAACTTAAGACAATCTGAATAAATTTAAGACAATCTGAATAAAATTAAGACAGTTTGAGTAAACTTAAGGCAGTTTGAGTAAACTTAAGGCAGAGTGAGTAAATTTAAGGCAGTTTTAGTAAACTTAAGGCAGTTTGAGTAAATTTAAGGCAGTTTTAGTAAACTTAAGGCAGTTTGAGTAAATTTAAGGCAGTTTGAGTAAATTTAAGGCAGTTTGAGTAAATTTAAGGCAGTTTGAGTAAATTTAAGACAGTTTGAGTAAATTTAAGACATTTTGAGTAAATTTAAGACAGTTTGAATAAATTTAAGGCAGTTTGAATGATGCGGCATGAAGTTGTGCGAGATGACCTTTACATTTGATAGGCAATGGCGTCGAGGACCGGGATGACGGTTGAGACGGTAATCCCAGCGAGGAAACGGAATGTGACGTACAGTGCGAGCGACTTTACTCGACTCGCGGCATTCGGTTCCTTGCAGCGTAGGGTAAGATCTGTCGCTAACTTACACCTGTACATAATAATTAAAATTGATAAAAAACTTATAGAACTTCCAGGGGATGATATGCGACGATAATTATATAGATGATGTATGCTTGTGCAGTAGTTCTCCAGCGGTTTTTATCAGGAAGGTGTGCAGGCGTAGTCTTCGTTTGGGAAAGTCTCAAAAAAACTCAAGGATGAATACCATCTGGACGAACAAGCAGTCAGAAAGCCACCAGCCGGATAAGCGAACCGGGGAACGCTTATCGGCCGGAATGGGACAACACCAAGAAGCAAGAACAGCGAACCGACTGACGAACATAGGGACGGAGAGAGGAATGGACATCGCCCGCATTATTAGGCGTAATCAGTTGGCGGACGAATCGATGGACGGTACAGAAGGACGCATTTTCACCGGAATGGGGAACAATCGAGCATGCAGAATCGACTAACGGATGGACGGACGGACGGACGGACGGCCGGACGGAGGGATAGACCACCGGAGGGATGGACGGACGGACGGACGAAGGGATGGATGGATGGACGGACGGACGGACGGACGACCGGACGGAGGGATGGATGGACGGACGGACGGACGGACGGACGACCGGACGGAGGGATGGACGGACGGACGGACGGACGACCGGACGGAGGGATGGATGGACGGACGACCGGAGGGAGGGATGGATGGACGGACGGACGGACGGACGGACGGATGGATGGATGGACGGACGGACGTCCCTTTCTCTATCCGTCCATCCATCAGTTAGCTATATGGGTGTTCACTGGACTAATACGAGTGACTAGGCCTGAACCATGGAAGAAATCTATGCATGTCAGTGCACTTTTCCTTATATTGGCAACTGTAACTAGTCTTACCTCACCGCGCAAGGCTCTCCGTGGAGGCAGGTGATCCACGTCATATTTTTCCCGCCCTCATCCACAAAGTTATCCGCCACCACGGAATGATTCACCGAGAGACTGTCTTTAAATCCGACATCCGAGTAGAAGCGAAGTGAAAAATCCCTCCAGACAAAGCAGTCGCTGTCGCGTTTTCCAGACAGACAGATCCTGGCTGATGCTCGATCAGCCGGACAGTCCGACGAGCAGCTGCCAACGGAAAGGGTTCCTTCTCTTCCCGGCGCGACCTCACAATTCGGCTGCACCATTCCGTGCTGCAAGTAATGCGGAACTTCTTCCGGTCCGCAAGGAAAGGTCCCGTTGAGGCTGGTCACATTGACCAAGGAGTACGTCACAGGAGAGGGTAAATTCGGTACGGCGAACCACATCAAGAGGTGCGTGACAATGCTCAAGCAAATGCAGACAATCATCACCAGCTTGTAGTTGCCAATTTTGTCCGCGACCGCGCCACCTATCTAAAGGGATGTGCCTTTATATATGTCTTTATATTTATATATATATATATGTGTATATATATATACATA
>LRSR01008945.1:0-26451 GCA_001579985.1 Hypsibius dujardini | reverse complement strand
GGAATCCTGTTGAGTGACCGTAGACTGAGTTCCACCGACCGATCCTTTGAGAAGCTGTTGTTTTGTAATATTAACAAGTCCTTCTGTAACATTGACCAGAAGCGCAAGATTTCTGAAATTACTGGTTAATATGATGTTTTTCGGTAAATGATCCCTTTCAAATTTTCGGTTCGGGTTCGGGTTCGGGATGGGTTCGGGCACATTAAAAAATTTCGGTTCGGGTTTTTCGGGCTCAGCTGACCGTGTTGAGTTTCGGGTCGGGCCATGGGGATTGAATTTCGACGTAAGACTGGTATACAGCATATTTGATAATAATTTTGCTACAGGTGCGAATCAGAGGCGTAACGGGGGCCACTAGGGCGAACCCTTACTTAATTAGGGCTGCTGTTGAGGGGGAGGGCGATTTTCAATTTTTATTCATAAAACAATTGACCCTCCCCTGATTAACTGCCCTTTTAGGCGAATCTCCCCCTCCTTTTTAATAATAAAATAACCGTTAGTTGCATCCTTTAAGGGAGAATTGAAACTTGCCTCGGCAAAAAGTTCGAACGGTGAGGAGCATGGCGTCTATTTCGGCAGTGATTTCAGCGGACTTCTGCGACTGTCGGGTCCAAATAGTTAAATTAAAACTTTGTTCTTTCAATTCATTAGCTGTGGTCATGGCTAAGGTCGTGTAAATGGGCGGTCCATTCGTATCGATATCGAGAATAAGGGAGATGGTGGTCCAGTTATTTCGAAGCAAAAACTGCCGGTAAAAATCTCCACAATTCGACGGATAGTAAGACGTTGATATCCATGTCGATGCAGCAGAGGCATAAGCCCGGATTGTGGATTCAATACTGACGCTGAGGATATTTCCTCAATGTTATAGAAATAAGGCTGCTTTGCGATTCTGTGGTAATCAGATAGACAGACAGACACTTACGTTGTGAGCAGTAGTATATCCCAACCTCTCGCCAATTGATTTACATAGTTTAACTCCAAGCAGCCTTTAGACAAGATTTAGTATTACGAGATGTTTGGGCGGCCCACCTTTAAATAAGGTCTGTTCGGAGCGATACATAACCTTAACTCTTATCCTTAAGTCCATGTGATGTCACGAAAAGGGGCGTGGTATCGACTTGGAGTTTTGGTCACAATAACCCTCATCTTTAAAAATCAAGTTTAAGGAAGGCCCCTTTGAAATTGTTTACACACATCCCCGCTGCCAATTAACTTTACGACGATACATATTTGGGAAGGAAATTCATTTTTTGATTTTCTGGTGCTATTGGGAATGGGTGGAACATTCTGATTCTCGTTCAGCGGTCTATTTTCCGAGGGGCACTTTTTCAACGTTGGATAGCCGCCCCGCTGACAGTAGCGGACGTCCGCTCCGCCACATGGCGGAATTTTAAACTGGCTGTGCCGTCGTGTTTCTTGTTGTAAATCATTGCATGCTTGGGGTGATTTTGTATCTGGATTCAGATTAACTACTCGAGGTAGTGGAATATTATTGATTGCGAGACATTCAGTCGCTAATTTGGAGTTTTAATCAATTGTACATCAATCAATCAATCGATCGAGCCTTGGTTTCTCACTTGAATTAGCTGTAGGCGCAATCAATCGATCGAGTGCTGGTTTCCAGCTTGAATTAGCTGTAAATGCAATCAATCAATCAATCAATAGCTTGGTTTTTCGCTTTATTATTGTTGTTCGTACTTGCGGTTTGCGCACTATCCATGCCAGATCAATCATCAGTTTTATCTTTAAATTGATTATATTTTAGAATTCATTACATTTTTATAATTGATTTGCTTAGTAACCTGTATTTTGGGATCTTTAAGATCAGCTGATAACTTAATGTTTTGATATGGTTAGTCGCCGAACACACAAATCAAGCGCCATAGGTTAACGCTAACTTATAGTTAAGGATAAGACATAAAGTTATGAGTTGGCTCCGAACAGACCTAATAGCGTCTACGTACCTGGTGTGATGATGACAGGAACGGAATCCTTCCGTTTCTCGGCATAATACCATCGTGCCAGCACATCCTGCACGTTGCTCAACAAGGTCAAGCAATCTGTCGTTACGTTGGTGTTCATTAAGGTTCGATGGGTCACATTGAGCCGCGTACTGGTGGCTCGAAAGACCTCTATTCCCGTTGAATACGACGGTCCTATATAATTCAAGGACATCAGCGAATCGGTACCACAATAGGTTGGGGTGACAATTTCAATATCGTAGACAGAAAATTGTTCCCAATTTCTTGCCATGACGAAACAGGTTTGACAAAATCCAGCAAACACAATCAAATTCAACATCTTTTCTGCCAAAAACATATAGCTCGCTGGATTTTTTATAAACAAGGGCAAAACTTTGCGAAGGAAATATGGGTAATGTCTAGCAGAAAAAGTCTAACATTACATATAGGAACCAAAATTAAGATCGATATCCTTTTATGTTATTATTTGGTTAATAAACTCTCCACAGTGCCATATGTCTTTGTAATGGGCGTTTTTACATCTAGTGAGGTCCTTCTGACAAAAACGATGACGTTAAACTCCCCCCCCCCTCTTCTTCCTCCTCCTCATCATCTCCCATTTAAAACGGAATTTTAGTTGCATCGTGTGCCAATTTTCTTTTGTCGTAAAATATCCAGTAGGTGGGTGCCTATAAATTGTAAAGTGCAGCGTGGGTCGATCATCAATACATGAAATATGCATAGTGATCCGCCCACCAAGTGGTAAATTCAACTCCCGGAATGTATATTGTTGTCCTTTTTAATTAATGATTAGAGTGTTAACCTTTTATTAGCCGTTTCCGCACATCCGATTTGGAGAAAGAGAGCTCCCATTAGGGAGGTTTTGTTTGCCACTCCAGTTTACAGCAAATTGGTTTACACTTTACGGCACTTAAAATGGCCACATGACGTCGATAAGCGTAAAATGCCATCTGCATTTACGCTATTTTTGAAATTTAACGATTGTAATATTTGATCTATTGGAGGTGGGGATTTTCTTTTACGTGTTTCGACTATTTATGCATATGTTTTCTTAAAAGCCGCTCGCCATAAAACGGTACCTATTTTATCCGATGTACCTATGGTATGGTTAATTGTGTGATATGGTCTTATCGGGTTATTTGGTTTAACACAGTATTACTGCTACATTAATTGATTGATTCGGTCCTATAACAAACAGCAAAGAAATCCCATGGAAACAAGCGACTCTGGGCTGTTAGTTTACGCCCCGAAAAATTGTGAAGGTGTGTAAATCAATTGTATTTCTCCGAACCAAAAAGAGAAAGGACACGTGAGAATACAAATAGGGAAAAATCTCCCAACCAACACAGGGAGAAAACTGAATTAATTGACGCTGTCTTGATTGACGCCTGGAATTTAAGCCTTCACAAAAATTGACGCGGCACACGCAACATAGCGCCAAATGTCTCAGAAAAAATCATTCAGAAACGTCAATCATTCCACCACAACTTTGCTGTTTCAGAAATATCAAAAAAAATGTGGAATGGAGCTGTGGTTTTTCAAAGATGGTGTCCAGTTTGCGGTCTGTCGAGATACGTCACAAACTAATCAGTTCAAATAATTGATTTGTGTAATAGCTGTAAAAAATCAAAACCAAAATTCCAACTTTTGCAGATCAAATAACTTTTACTGCTATAAACTTGAGTGCTGTAATTTTTGGGTGCAACAAAACCTGTCTATTGTTATAAAATAATCCACAGTAAAATGAGGAAATATTGAATTGAGCTATGTATTAATGGCTACAAGCCCGCCTCCCGTTCCCCCTTTTTGTCCCCTACCACTGTCGCTTTTGCAATGTTGACCCTTATTCCCTAACTTGATGAATTAAATGTTGGACCTTGACTGCACGAGTTTTAAGCGAAACATGGTTTGACCCATGTCCAAAAGTTGGGGTTTTATACCTGGAGATTGAGGAACAAACAGGCTTTCCGAAATAATTAATTTTGTTAGAATCACTCAAAGGGACATTGGCAGCACTCGTAAAATTAAAGACAGCCAAAAAGGGGGAAAGGGGATTTCAGCTTAGCCTGCTTTAATCCCCCCTACCCAGGACAACAACGATCACGGGCCTCTGCGACTTTGACAGACAACACTCAAAAAAGGGGAGGGGGTGATAATATTCCTTCAGGCTTTTTCGAAACAAAATAGTCGAAGAAGATTCAAATTAGAGTTAAAAATTTTGACGTTTATAGAGTTTGTGCGAGTACCGATATACAAACGAGGCAAAAAGCATGCGCTAACCAAGTTAAGCCATTTGTTTCGCCGGTGTTTACAGCGTTGCAATGGGCACGAGTCAAACGGCTTAACTCGGTTATAACAAGGTTTTGCAACCTGTGTAGTATAAGGAAGGGCATTGGAATGGGCCACCGGGCGACAGGGGACGCTCTGTAGCAAATGAATGGAAAACAGATGAGTCACTGCATAATCAGCGACCTCTATAAAGCATTTTATTCCCACCGTCCAATTATTTCGTTTTTTAAACATTTTCCCACAATTCTTTTCATATCTGATTCCTTAAGAGAAACAGCGATATTTTTTGTTTTTCCAGCCAATTTTTAACAATTTCCTGGGCTTTGGTTAAGCGCTTTTCAAGGGCAACTCGGACAGACGCTTCGCTCATAGCCTTTCCAGCAGAGGTATCAAGTCGAGTCTTTCACTTTTCGCGTTTATGACGGAATGGAGTTGTTAAATCTTTGATGCATGCTCACCTCTCCGGCAGTGGGTCCACTAATCTGGCAACAAATAAAACGCTAGGTCAAGTCAATGTTTTTGCTCCGGTAGGCCCATGCGCTTGAGTGATCCGCACAAACTTGTTCCTCATCAAAGAGGGAATCTTTGTTGACGTTAACAGGCGGTGGCATTATCTTGGCCGCGGTAGAATCAGTTTGCCGGATGATTTTGTTATTGAAAAGGAAGAGTCCGGTTTTCTTGAAGCCAGACTGCATAGACTCCTTGAGGTTGAGCTGAGGCCAGGGTATGTTAAGGTAGACTGAAAAAGTATTTCGAGTTACCCAAAGACAGTCGTTCAACAAATAGATCTGTACGATATGAACTTATCATACATGTAGTAATAGAGTAACGTTGCCTCCTCATATCCTTCGGTATTGATGTGCAGCAGCTCGAGGTGCCAGCGCCACTTGTATGTAATTTCTCTGAAAACACACTTTTCCAGCGGTTGCAACTTTCGAAATGTAAAAAAAAATTATGTAGGCAGATAAATGATTTGACTGGCAGGCAGACAGACAGAATTTCCACCAGATGATGAAACTAAAAAAAATCAAACAAAAAACATACAAATAGGCAGACTGAACAGGAAAAAAAGAGAGAGACAGGCAGCCAGGCAGGCCGGCATATATACAAACAAGCAGACAAACAGACAGACAGACAAACAGACAGACAGACAGACAGACAGACAGACAGACAGACAAACAAACACACAAACACACAAATAGACAGATAGAAAAACACATAAATAGGCAGATAGACAGACAGATAGACTGAGAATCAGACGGACGGACAGACATAGCTAGGCAGGCCAACTTTTAAACCGAGCTAGACAGTTGTTTATAAGTCCAGTGTTACACTTTCAGGCATTGCTAGAATCAGTTGTTCTTAAATGTATGCGGTGAAGGTTTCCTCATGCACTCAACCGGACTTATTAGTGGCCATAACAAAATTCCCATCCGTCCCTTCAACCCGTAACTTTGCCATCACCACAACGTCGTAGAGAATAAGTAGCCGCAGCATCTCTTCAGCAGCATTCCTACATGCGAGTACAGTCATATGGCTACGGTCATCTCCGTCGAAACATGAAGTGACGTTCCTTATTACTTTCGGGGCATAAACTTTGCTGTACCGACTACCGAGTGCAAATCCATTTTTGTCCAGGTTCCAAAGCCTGTTTAGATCTTCGAGGTATGCTTCCGCTTTAAGCTTCGCAATGAGAGCAATGTACTGCAAACACTGCCCATCCGGCCATTGTCTTGCTTTCTTCCGGTTGTTAGCTTGGTTGATTTGCTCCGATAATGTGGGATGTCGCTGCAGGAAAGCTGCGTGCTAACAGTTGCTAGAAGTTCTGGCGGGAAGATTTTTTTCTTTGCACAAACCGAGGACAACTTTCCTTAGATGATACCTGAATAACGGCACCCCGAGCTCGGCATAATTGTGAAGTAGATTGCAGGTTGCAAGCTTTTTTTTCGGCGTAAAATTGGTCGGTCTTCCTCGTGGCCCGATTTCTCGTGCATTCAAATGCCGTCGAAGAGTTGTCTACGACACACCAAAATTGCCAGCCGCCTTCCGAACAGTTGTTCCCCTTCCTCAAATGCATGTATGGCCGCATCCAATCTGATACTCATTTACGAATAACAAATTTGAAAAATGATAAAACCGTGAAATATCGATGAACACTAAACTAAAATGAGGCAGGCACAAATGGCAGTTAAGTGGAAATTTAAATAAATCTGCTCGTGCAATGATCATCTGCAAAACCGCATCTGCACACCGACAATCAGATGATCGATTCTGTTGCAAATAAGCCGGTGTGAGATTTGTATCAGTGGCGCCCCTGCAGCCTAAACAATTCTTTTACAGCAAATTTTATCTAACCACTCGCATTTTTAATCCACATGACATTCATGACTATTTCTTGCCGCAATTAAAATAAAACCATTATTTGTTATGTTTTGAAAGTCCGAAAGGAGTGTTTATTCTCCTACTGCGCACGTAGTTCGGTTTAAAAATTAGTGAGCCGAAATACAGACTTTGCTCATACTAGTAATTAAGAGACTGAGAAGTCACCTCAAAATTTTGTGACCACCCATGTTTAGAAATGTAGCATTGAAGGTTAAGAGATTCCGCAAAAGAAGTGATATTCTTTAGAGGCATCAGGACTTTCAGTAAAAAAAGATTTATAGGATTCGGTTAGTCCAGCCGGTCATGAGGATATATCCAACAGCGTTGTTGCTTAACTAGCGTGTTCGGATTTAAATAAAATGTAAAATAAACTTAAATCCACCGGCAAAGTTTAAAATAATAATAGAACTGTTTTAAAGACAGCCACATTTCAACACTTAAATGATATTATAATATATTCCCATGTTTAAAGTCAATTTAGTGAGTATAAATAGAAATGTCCTTTTAAATATCGATTTCTATATATATTTTATTCTGTCGCATATTTAATTAAACGACGCTGATATCCGAATAACACTCACTGTAAAATTCTATAAAAATTCCTCCATTTTGTTGGACCTTTCTTTCCATAGGAATTACATTCTAAAATTATTCACTTACATATTTTTAATTGCAATTCGGAAACGTCAAAATAACCAAAAACTGTGGGAACTATGAATTTGGAACAATATGTAAAAAATATCTATTTACCAGAAAATTGCCACTAGCGTTGCTAACTGGATGCCAAACAATATCATGCTTCGAATAGTCTGAAGAACATTCTCAACGTGGCCATATTACCGCGCTAACCGAGTTAGGCCATTCAGCTCAATCTGTGTTTACAGTCATGTGCCGCCGAGATAAATGGCCTAACTCAGTTTGTGGCACAATATGGCCACGCGTCTATTGTGTTTCTCAAAGGCGTTCAAACCTCGGGAATTGTCAGCTAAGTTGGGAACACATGTTCGACTGTATGTGCAATATTTCGTATATTTCAAATTGGGTTTTATTAGCACTCGCTGACCAGACAGAATTTTCGCGATAGACCTCCATCCTACCAAGCGTGCAGCCCGGCCTGTCCTCAACTTATATCGGCTTTCGCTGACGATTGCGCAATTAATCGCAACAATAAAGATTAATCCGCCACACAGCAGGAACGAAACTTTTACGGAAGGTATGTGCGCATTGCGCATCAAAATCAACAAGGAATTGCACAGCGTAGCTGAATTCTCCGATAAAAGCGTTATGCAGCTCCTGCTGCTATGTAGGTCCTGCGCCTACAGTCTGTATACTGTACGCAACCAGTGAAATTACTAATACAAACCTACCAGTTTGAAAGTACAAAGTCGGATCATGTCCTATTCCGCTTACAGCGTCTGTTGCGCCATAGGCAGAAAACCTCCTATTCTCTCTGACATCATTTACTGCAATTGCAACAGTCAGTCCTTGAGGAATTCCGATAGAGATTACAGACGCCCTTCTCTCTCTCCTTCTCTCCTCGCTCCCCATCGTCAGTCAGTCTGCACTTTTCTCAGCTCTCCCCCGAACATTTCACCTAGCATTTTAATTTTTTTCTGCCACCGAAAAAAATGACCACCCCCGCGGAGAATGACACCTTCGTGGCTGGGGCCAGCAAACCACCGACGCTGAGTAAATGGCAGGGTTTCCTTCAGTTTCTCTACGATAAAAAAGAGGGCACTGTCTTGGGCCGGACTGGAAAGAGCTGGCTGCAGATCACCATCTTCTACATCATCTTCTACGGAGTCCTCGCTGCCTTTTTCGCCGTTTTACTCGTCCTTTTCCTCCAGACTCTCGATCCAAATGAGCCGAAATGGACCACGGCCAACGGAATCATCGGCACCACTCCAGGCAAGGATCCTATGGTTGATTGTTGATTGACTTGATCATTTGTGATTTGTCAGTTGATTGGTTTGATTGATCAGTTTGATGGGGATTGTGCGCAATGATCACAGTTTGCTTCGACTGTCTGTTTTTTCCCCCGTTTGAAAATGTATCATTCTGTAGCGGTACAGATAAGATTTAGGCGCATTCGTTTCAGTAATTAAGAATTAAGTTTTACTTCTTGATCCCAGAATCCGGAAGTTGGGTATTATCGCGGTGTGCATTGGATGGTTTCCCTATTGGTGCGATGCCTTGATTGGTTTGTTGGTCGTTGCACCGTTTGCCGTTCAACGAGTGGATTGATTGATTGATCGATGTATTGAGTGGTTGGTGCGTTGAAGCTTCAATCTTTCCCTTCATCATTCCTTCATTCGATTTCGTCTTCGATCTGTTTTAAGCGAATTATTTTGACTTAATCAACATTGTTAATTCCGCATCTCACTTCATGTGAGATTTGAAGAATGGAAATAGTTTTCAAAGTTTTGGCTGACCATTTAGATTGATTGCTCGATTGATTGAATGGTTATTTTGTTTTTCTGAATCTTCAATTTTCCTCTGGAGACGTGCATTTTACCTTTGAGTGATTTTGTGACTAAGTTTTGCAGAAGGTTTTTTCTTTCAATTTGGCATTCCGTCATTTTTAATTTCAATCAAGGAGCTAATTTTGTTTGGGGAATGTAAAAGGCGTTCTTTTTGTTTGTGCTTTCTCCGTTGATTGATTGATTGATTTGACGTCGTTGATTATTCAGCCTTTTCCTCTCAACTCAAGTGGTGTGTTTTCTAAATGATTTCACTGATTCTGTCTGGAGGGCGCTGCATTAACTATACAGTGGAAGTGGATTGATTTCTATTTCACTTGTCTCATGTCGGTTTTTTTTCGGTCTTCCGCGTTTGCTCAGCCCCGGCGGTCGTTTTCAAGTGGATCGCATATTTACACTCTCACTAAAGCGTTTACTTCCGAGGCCGTCTGATGATCATCGAGCTAAGCCAAACAGATTTAATAACAAAATAACAAAATGAAAAGTGCAATATCGTTTTTTTTTCATTTTGACTATTGTCTTTAAATTATATTTAAACGATATTCTGGATGGTTTAAAAAGTGGTTTTCGATTTAAAATAAAAAAATTGTATTTTATTTTAGTCACAAAAATTGAAAAATCCCGATAACTAAATATTAATATAATTTAATATTAATTTAATAATTATATGAATTTTATATTTATATTAATTCAATAATTATATGACTTTTATATTTATATTTTTGTTTGCAGGGATGGGATTCCGACCGACTCCCGCTGATTCCGGCAGCACTCTTATCTGGTTGAAGCAGGCAGAACTCAACAAAAACGTCTCCGGGAATCCCTACGTCAAAAAATTGGGCGAATTTCTCGAACGTAAGTCGTCTTTTTTTCACTAACGAATAAAAATATCACTTCCAAAACTGTATTATTTTTTCCCTGAAATTTAAATTACGCTTTTAAAGACCATTTTACGTGAATTCAATTTGTGAACTAACGTAATCGATCCAATATAATTTATTAAAATTTTTAGATTAAATTCAAGTTCACTGCAAACTTTATTTAATTTAATTATATTATTTAATTTAATTTATTTAAACGCCCATTTAAATGATAAAGCCCGTTTTCAGCATTTAAATTAATTTTTTTTGAATACCTTGAGTCATGAGTTGAATTTATCGACTATCGTTTGTGATTTTAAAAAACATAATGTATTTTTTAGTTAAAATGAAAAACCGATTTTCCGATTACCTAAATTTTGTTAAAAAATGTATTTCTCAAAAGCGCCAAGCGTGCGTTTTTTTTACTGTGCATTTGTTTTTTATTGTGCATTTGTTTTTACCGTGTTGTTTAGCCAATTCTCCGCGCTCGCCCTTTTCTTCTCTGCCTTTTTCTTTCTTGTCTTCTTTCATATTTCGTCATTTCCCTTCACTTCTCGCTACCGCGCGTGTTGTCGACGAAGACTGCGCCCGCGGCGCGACGTGAAATTTGCGGGAAATGAGTTTTACGTCGCACACGCGGTCTTTTATCGCTTTTTCATACTTTTATTGCAGCCTACCAGCCGGGCAAGCAGGACGCGGATAACTTCCTCAAATGCAGCGACAGTAACCGTCCGGTAGCGGGAGATAAGAAGACTTGCCAGTATAAACTCGATAACCTGGGCCCCTGCACCGCTGAGAATGACTTTGGCTATAAAACTGGCCAGCCCTGCGTCCTTCTTAAGCTGAATAAGGTATGGAAGCTTGCCAGACAACCGCCTCAAACAGAGCTGATAGCCGGTGGATAGGCAGACAGCCCAGACATTAGACAGAAAGGCAGACCGCAATACAGAGACAGACACACACACACACACACACACACACAGACACACACACACACAGACACACACACAGACACACAGACAGACAGACAGACAGACACACACACACACACACACACACACACACACACACACACACACACACAGACACACAGACAGACACACAGACAGACAGACATTAAAAGTTTTCGCCATTTTTTTGCTTTCGTCAACAGATTTACGGCTGGGTTCCGGATACCTACTCCTCCTCCGAAATCCCTGAAGAAGTGACCAAATTTTACGGCAAACTGCGAAATGACAAGGGCGAACAGACGCCCCTCACACCGGCCGAACAATCCAACCAGGTGTACGTGACCTGCAACGGCGAGGACCCCGTTGACCAGGAGCACATCGGACCGATCCGGCTGTACCCACGCACCGTGCCCGCCTACTATTTCCCGTACAGCAACCAGCGGGGCTACCTCTCCCCCGTAGTGATGGTGCAGTTCCTCAACCCGAGCCCCGGCGTCCTCGTCAACATTGAGTGCAAGGCGTGGAGCAAGAACATCGCGCACAGCCGCACCGATCGATTGGGCCAGGTCCATTTTGAAATCCTTGTGGATCGATAAACAACCACCAACACACAGGCCACAACTCCCACTTCATTCATTCAAGGAATATAATTTCGTCACGACGACGACGACGCCCGCGTTTTGACTGGTCTTCTCCTCCCTCTCTGTGTCTGTCTGTGTCTGGGATTCCACGCTACTTTGTGTTTGTGAGGCTGTGTTTTCTTCTTTTGGTCTTAATTTAAGCCTTTGAAGGCAGTTTCTTTTAACCATGATATATATGCCCATCTCCCCCCATCGTTCTCTTATTAGTTGGCGTTCGTTTCCAATATACCGCGATATGATCGGTGTCTCTGTGTGTTTGTGTGAGAGTGTGGCTGTGTTTGATGGAGTCGTCTCTTATTTTGTGATTTAACGTATGGTTTATAGCGGCTTCTTCTTTTGATGGTGTGTGCGAATATATGGAAAGAAAAACGGCAGCTGCAACTGAAGTGTACATGACTTTGCTTTTTGTCGGCCTAGCTAAGGGCGCTATCGCGTATGTCTTGTCTATCCATCAGTCTGTTCTGTCTGCATAGTGTATGTTTGTTGGTGTCCTGTCTGTCTATCTGCCGGTGTTTTTATCTGTTTGTCGGGCTAAGTGGATGTCTTGTCTGTCTACCTGTCTGCTTGCCTGGTTCTCTGTTTGTCTTTGTGTCTGTATGTTTGTTTGTCTGCCTGTCTGTGTGTCTGTATATTTGTTTGTCTGCCTATCTGTCTGTGTGTCTGCCTGGCTGTTTGTCTCTTTCTCTCTCTCTCTCTTTGTCTGTTTGTATGTCTCTCTGTATGTAATCGTATTATGACATGTCTGACGGTTTCAACCATCGAACCTTCTCGTCCAACTAAGAACTTTTCATGTGTCAGCTACAACCTATATTACTAATGTGATCGAGAGAGTTAAGAAGTTTACAGTTTTCCTGCTGATTTGAGCGAACGTATTTATTACGCTAATCCTTCCTAATACAGAACTGCACCGACGGTGCTTCCATCTGACGACCGAAGATCCAGTTTTGGTGATATACGATGAGAAATAGTTTGGGCTAAGTTTATAAGAATCCAGCAACCGAACAGGAACAGCGACAATTAAACGTAGTCTGTCTAACAGCCTTCATAAATAATTGGTTCCCAACTTGTTTTTCCTTTCTTCTGTTAATAGCTAAGACTTACAAGGGAACACTCACCAGTGCAACTCTCCGATCGTGAACAAACTTTTTTCTTGAATACCATGTCCCCTAAAATAATTTTACAAAATATGACTCGCGGCAAAGAGTTCCCCGTTCAACGGGGAGAAATTCGGGAAGATCTCAATTGGCGCACGTACATTGCCATAGCGTGAGCGCTTGATTGAATGATTGAACGAGTGCTTGATTGAATGATGGAACGAGTGCTTGATTGACGGCACGTACTAAAACATGTGCTGTGCTGTGCGCGTGTGCTATGCTGGTTGTGTACTCAAGTACAATGCAGTGCAGTATACAGTATTTTCTGGACAATTTTGTACAAAAAACAAAAATAATTTTTTAAGTAGCTAAAACCAGATTTTATTATAAGAAATATAAATGCTCTTTTTGGGAACAATTAGGCAAAACACTATGTTTTTATTTATATTTCTTATATTAAAATCTGGCTTTAGCTACTTTAAAAAGTGTTTTGTTTTTTGTCCAACTTTGTTAAACAAAATTGTCCAACAAATACTGTATTAGTACTGAACTGCATTGTACTTGAGTACACAACTAGCACAGCTTACGCGCATAGCACACGCGCACAGCACACGCGCGCAGCACATGCGTGCACATGTTTTTGTACGTGCTGTCAATCAAGCGCTCATTCAATTATTCATCAAGCGCTCATGCTATGACAATGTATGTGCGCCAATTGAGATCTTCCCGAATTTCTCCCCGTTGAACGGGGAACTCTTTGCCGCGAGTCATATTTTGTAAAATCATGTTAGGAGACATGGTATTCAAAAGAAAAGTTTGGTCACGATCAGAGAGTTGCACTAATGATTTTTCCCTTATTAGTTTAATTGATTAGTTTTAATTTTAATTTTGCCGCTTTATTCTACTCTAGTCTTTATTCAGTTCAATTAAAAGTTTCATTTCGGAAACTGTAAAACTAAACCTACTTAATTAGTTAACGGAAGTGGCAGTTCCATTTAGTTTGATTTCCTTTTTTTACCCCAGAAGCTAAAAGAAAGAAATTTAGGGAATCAGTTACTGAAAGTTGTCGGTCGTTTCAGTTCAATTTAGTTAGTTTATTTTAATTGTTCTGTTTGCTTGGTTTCTCTATCCCTGCTTGTTCTTACGACCTCTGATCAGTTTAATAAGCAGCCTCTTCTGTGCGACTTATGCGAGATATGAAACAGGAGCACGAGGGGAGCCAGCCAGGAGCTCAATGTTCGAGTTCGTTGATGTTATTCGAGTGCTATCGCATTTTGTACGAGACGACTGCGATTACGTGACGTGAGCGGAGTCACGTGACTCATCCCAGTCAGTGATTCACACTAGTCAGTGAGTCACACCAGCTGTCGTCGACAACTGGAATGGATTGAATCGTGGTCAATTTCCCTGCTCTTCCGAGTTACATTTATCCGTTTTCAGAACAAAACTGCTATTTATTTAGGTAGGAAATTCATTTTTCTAATTTTCAAGACTTTGTTTGACGACTGAGACTCCGGCGTTCGATTGCTATGCCCATTTTTGTGGACCCCATTGAAAACGTTAGTTTTTAAAAGTAAACTTTGTTCCACTCACATCGCGGATGAGCCGCTCCGCAGCAACAGCGGATTTATAATAATCCTCTTGTGCTTTGTACTGGGCAGACCTAAATTTCCTCTGAAAATTAAGAATGGCGACCGAAAACCTTTTCAGGTAATACAAATTTAGGGCGTATCGCGACGTTCAAAGCTCAAAAGAAATAAATGGATAATGTGCATATTTTAGTTACGCAGATTGATCGATCGATTTATTTAGGATAAAAATTTTAGGATAAAAATTTTAGGACAAAAATTCCGGCTTTCTCCGAAAGGATGCATGACTTAAAACGGATTCACTATTCGAAGACCCAAGCATAATAATGAAAGAAAACACATTTTAAGTCATTAAGTAAAGGAAGACAGGCGCAAATTTAGCGTCTAGACTGATTGGCGGCATTTTAAAAAACCAAAACAATTCGCTCGAGAAATTTCTACGGGAATGCGCAGCGATAGCGCTCGCTGTAATTCGAGCACGGTTGCAGTGCGTCTTCGAGCAAAATTTGATATCACTCTATTGAAAACAGTAAGCGGAGTTTAGATGCCTTGTAAAGTCGTATTTTTCTGTCCAAAATGCGCCATAATTTATTAGGCATTTTGCCGTGGATGTGTCATAAGTTGGCTGTTCGTTCGGGTCTTTATCGAGACAAATACAGACAGGCTGAAAACCCAGTGGAATTCAGGTGTAGATCAACTTTGTGTTCACTCTGCCAAGATGTCTCTGTGAAGTTCTGGCGTCGACATGTCGTACCCTGCCTCAGGGTCCCTGTTCGTTGCTCTCACAATAATAATGGACATACCGCACAAAGGCGTTTAAAGTGTCAACGTGACATTGACTTTTGGAAGTTGTTTTTGAGACCAAAAGTTGGAACAGCAAATGCTTTCGATACAGTGAAAGTCTTGAGATTCGAACGACGTCACAGTGTCGTTTCTACTTTACTGTCTCAAACTCTGAACTAGCAACGGCCGGTTCCGAGCAGACGGTTCGATAGAAATAAACTCACGTGACCGTTCGAGTCTCAGGACTTTGACTGTACCTGCATTCTGGTCCGTTCTCAAAACATATACGCAGCGGGCTCGTTTCCTCCTCCAGGCCGATTGTTCGTTGATCCGAAGCCGTCCTCAGTGAACATGGGCTCGTTAAGGGTCCTTACAAGTCGGAACCAGAACCCTTCATAGAGGGGTCGGGGGGGGGGAGGGGCGAGGGCAAAGTGAGAAAATGGACTTTTCATAATGGGACCCACAATTCGGCTTATTGTTGCTGATCTTCTTCAAACATGTGGGATATGGTGGTTTGATTTCCAAGCCCCCTCCCCTCCCCCATTGTCATTATAAAACATTTTCAAAAACTTCAGTTTTTGAGTGGAATTTAAGTTTTTCTTGGGTCCATAATACGCACCACCCTATTAATAACTCCAAAATTGAACCCGAACTGAAGGTTTTCAAGATAATTTGAAATTCCAGGGGCCCTTGGAAATGAGACCCTAATAACCCCACAAGTCTTAAAATGATTAAGGACAAGATGCCGGTTTTTGGGTTCAATTTTGAACAGAATTAATTTTGCCCAACCCCTGGCCCTTCCATTCGGGGTCCTGGTTCCGACTTGTAAGGACCCTAAACGAGGCCCTGTCGGTTGACAATGCTAACGACAGAACTATGTCGGGAGTCGAGTGGCGAAGACCAACAAAACAAAACGACCAAGGACGGACAAATTTAAGACGAATTGTGCTACAAACACGTAAAGTCACAAATTGAAGCATTGGTGAGCAGGAGAAAGAGGAATCCAGCGGCCGGCAAGCTGCGAATCAGCACTGAGCGCCGGCTCATCGAACTTGCCGGTTTCTGCAATGTTTCCCTCGGAGGAAAAGGTCTGAACATCCTTTCGAAGGAACAGTGAAACGGTTGCGAACGCGGGATGACGAAAATTGTTACACTGATAGTCAAGCGAGTCAGACAAAGGGGAAAGATGTTACGTCATCCTAAACAATTGGTATTTCGCGGCGTTTGGTACGTGGGAAAATGGTACCACCACAAATAGTACGGAAGTTACCACGCTTCGCTTTTCAGGGACATTATGAACTGCGACATTCTGTTAGAGATGTTAATTCTTCACGGAGACTGAAGTCGAAGTCGAGAAGGAATAATGGACCGATCGAGATCCCTTCCCCAAGCCACAGCACGTGTCTAATTGATCGTTTGCACCATTGACCAACTTGCCGACCATTTTGCTAAAACATTTATTGTCATATGAACTCTATCGTTGCAAGTTCTTACAGTAATTGATCGGTAATTTATTCGTTCCACCGCACGGCAAAACTTAAATATAATGCAAAAACTGACCGGTAGTCTACATATTAATTGGTTAATGGATGTCAGTTTGTTAACTTGAATCACCAACTAATTGCATTGATTCGGAAGGAGGTACTTTAGGACACGTTCTGCGATGGAGATTCCCGTCGCAATATACGGTGCAACTACTCAAGCTGGAATGCAGAAATTGTCATCGTCGTCGCATTTCCCGCAGCACGGGAGACCTCCGACTTGGCATTTCGTACCGGTCTGGGGGTTGGTTCCAGTGCTGGGCAGGCACGGTGCAGCCGTATTGAACCTGGATGATGACGATGAAGAAGAGGATGAAGAGGACGAGGAAGAAACGATGGATGAAGTCTTGGATTTTGAGGATTTTGAGGAGGAGGACGAAGAGGATGATGAGGAGGATGATAAGGAGAATGCCCGGGATGATGACGATGACGATGATGATGATGAGGAAGACGACGTTCTTCCTGCAGCGACAGCTGATGAAGAGGATGATGAAGAGGAGGACGAAGAAGATGCAGAGATGGACGAGGAGGACAATGAAGCGGCGGTAGATGATACCTTAGATAGCGATGAGGAAGACGACGATGAGGAAGACGACGAGGAAAACGATGAGGCTGACGATGTGACAGATGACGGATTGGAAGTTACGGGAGCCGGTGTGGGCGGAGCTGAAAGATTTGAAGCGAACATCAATATCTTCCTGTTCCCATAGCGTTCTGGAGGCAACCCCCAAAAATCTCCCCTCCCAAAAGTTACAACAAAGAATAAACCCACACACCCAAACCAATGCACAAACCAACGAACCAACGAATAAGCCGAATCGCAACCCAACGAGGAAATCAACGACGATACCCACACTTACACCAAAACCTGAACCAACGAACAAATCAATGAGCAAACCAACTTTCGGTCAAACAAACAAATCACAAGCCTACTACCATGTATAACCCAACAAGGTGTGGAGTTTTGGTACGACAAGTCAAACCTGCTTACCGGTCGTTGTAGTCGGTGCACCTGGACCCGGAGTGATGGGCGGGATGGTAGGGACAGTGGCAGTCACTGGTCCTCCGGGGGCCGGCTGGAAGCCTCCACGTCCAATCGGCTTGGTTCGGGTCTGTGCTGTGCTGGTAGGGACTCTTTTCGTGGCTGGCTGTCGAACGGCGGCAGCATGTCCCTTTTGCGCAGCTACTTTACTGGCTACTCTACTGGTGTCTTTATGCCGGAGCAGACCGTTTTCGGTCGAGGCAAGGGTCATCACCGCCACTCCCGCCACCACCAGTGTGAGAAGTAAAAAGTTGTTCATCACCTTGGTTACTGAAAGAAAGGGACAAGGGAACGAAGGAGCTACAGTAAAATTCAGGAAAGGTTTTGGAAACAAAAGCCTTGAAAACTTCGCATCTTGAAGGAAGCTAAGCCTTTTATATGGCAGACAATGATACACCCGATGAAGTTGGCAGTTACCTCCACCTTGGTACCCTCCTCTCCGTTCCTCATCCTGTAGGCCAAGTTTGTACACACCACACCAGCAGCACCAATTGTTTGGCTAAAGTTTGTGTCATTTTTGAATTTTTGTTGTTTGGAAAAGTTGACTGCATGTTAACATAAACGGGTTTGTTCGGCTTCACCGCTCGTCATGATTGTGTACAGCCACCGCGCTTCAAATGACGTTTCTCTATACCGGCGTCTTCGAAGTGTTGGCAAGCAGTGAATGGAAGGAAGGTTCATCTCCGTTGAACTCGCTGGCAAAGTTCACCGATTTTGCTCGCCCGAAAAAAGGGCACCTTGGAAATCCGTTCAGTTATCGTTGAAACACTGAAACAACTAGATAGCTTTGTCTTGGCGTTTTTTTCGCCAATCAACGTTCATCTCTAGAGTGCGTCCTAATTCACGGCAAGGCCTTTAAAGGCGACGGGAAGATCCCCCCGTTACGCCCCATTTTCTGCCGATCAATGAGAACTCGGAACCAGGACCCCTCATGATAGGGTGGGGGGAGGGGGGGGGGAGAGTCCTGGTACCGACTTGTAAGGATCCTAAACGAGACCCTGGACTTAATTCTGTTATCGTCGTATCGTTGAGGTTACGTCGGGAGGTACTGCAGCTACCCACCAGGACGACGACAACAAGTGTCTTTACGAAATTGGATGTTTGGGAGTATAATTTGAACTTTGATTATTGAGTCCGGACATTGAGCGACCAGCGCCCTCTAGAGACCCGCATTATGCATATCCAGCTTTGTGAAGAGAAAAAACGAAGCAAAGGGCGGCTTCATCCGTTTCACACGCACTTGCTAATCAGATGAGAGTGTTTTCATCGTCCGTAACCGGTGCCGTAAGAGCCCATATAGCCGGTGGCGTTGTATGACGAACTGCCGGTGTAGGGGACGTAAGCGGTGGTCGGTTGCGGTGTCGTGGTGGGGATGTAGCCGTCGTAGTCGCCGTTGTAGTACATGTAGTTGTTCTTCCATTTGTTCGGTCGGCGACCGAGGGTCAGACTGATGTAAGGGTTGATAAACGGGAACAGGGGAAGTCCTAATCCGAAGCCGCCGAAACCGAGTCCGCCACCGCCGTAACCGCCGCCACCGTAGCCGCCACTGTTAGACGAGAGTTAAGTTTAATATGAATTTGTTTCAATGAGCTGAAAAAGAAACTTGGT
Source organism: Hypsibius dujardini (assembly GCA_001579985.1). NCBI lineage: Eukaryota > Metazoa > Tardigrada > Eutardigrada > Parachela > Hypsibiidae > Hypsibius > Hypsibius dujardini. The sequence continues at coordinate 7,207 of LRSR01008945.1, read as the reverse complement.
ACCCTCCGTAGCCACCGCCACCGTAACCGCCACTGCCACCACCGTAACCGCCACTGCCACCACCGTAACCACCACTGCCACCACCGTAACCGCCACTGCCGCCGTAACCTCGAGGATCGCCTCCATATCCGCTGGGGGATCCGCCATAACTTCCAGACCCACCGTCGTTGTAGAAACCGCCGTCATATTGTGCACCCACGAGAACTGAAAGAGAATATTCTATCTGTCTTTTTGACTGCCTGCCGGCCTGTCTCTCTGGATGTCTGTCTATCGGTCTGTCTGTCTGTCTGTCTGTCTGTCTGTCTGTCTGTCTGCCTGCCTGNCTGCCTGTCTGTCTGTCTGTCTGTCTGCCTGGATGTCTGTTTGTCTGGATGTCTGTCGGTCTGCCTGCCTACCTGCCTATATGCGTGCCCATCTTTCTTCCAGTCTATTTCTGTTTGTTTGTCTGCCTGTTTGTATGTCAGCCTATTTGTTTGTCTGTCTGTGCGTCTGATTTCCTGTTAATCTGCCATCTGTTCCATAACAAATCACGAAATAGTTTTAATCTGGTGGCTTACCTAAAGCTGAGGATCCAAGGAGCACCGCACCGCACAGATAAAATAACGGAGACATTTCGGCGTTTCCCAGCTTTGAAGAACTGAATCTCTGTGTGTGGCTAACGCTTCTGCGCCACAGCAAAAAAAACTGACGAAAACTAAGAACTGAAGGAGATCACAGACTTCGCACAATGAGAGAAGCATGGACACTGAATCGTTGACGGCAAATTAAACCGTCGGATGTCCTAATTTCACCTTCGTTGACCATCAATAATGGCTTCAGACGAACGTCGCGACCATCTCAAAGAGAGCTGCAAATTTACTCCACTCACACGATGACATGAGTCACTTCTCAAGAGGCCCGAATAAACGGAGAGAAAGATGCCTGGCCAATGGCCAGTGTAAATGCTACTCAAAAGTTATAGCTCATTAATTAGCCGAACAAGAGTGTATAAGAATAACGGACAACGAGTTCATAGCGAATTTTGGAACATTTTCATAAAGTCATAGTTCGACACGACCGAGAACATCTGAACTGTTCTTAAAATGGTTTATGAGACCTTGAATGTACAACACAACGCCTCAGTTTCGACTCCTGGAATTCTGGCCCGACTGCGATCCTTGACTGTCCCGTCGCTGCTGCAAAAACAATGAACAGTCAGTCAACAGAAGTTCACGCCAGGTGCTTCCCAAGTTCGTTTGTCTGTCTCTCCGTCAGTCCTTCAGCTTGTCTGTCTGCCTACCTGCCTGTCTGACTCTCCGTCTGACTGCCCGACTCTCCGTCTGACTGTCTGTCTGTTTGACTGCCTGCCTGTCTGACCGTCTGCCTGTTTGTTGCAGTAGCAGACAAACCTGCTGGTCTTGCTTCCGATTGTCTCCCGATTGTGTCGTGGCGTCGTGGATCACCTGCTGCGCCTTGTCCTTCAAATCTCCAGCCTTATGCTTGACTTCACTTGCCGCATCCTGTGCCCGATCCTTGACTGTCTCCCAGGCATTCGCGGCCTTGTCGGCCAGTCCACCGGGTGACTGGACCTTGTCCTTAAGGTTTTCCGCCACATCCTTGGTCTTCTCCCAGGCGTTCTCGGCGGCCTCCTTGACGTTCTCCACCACACCCTCAGCCTGGTGCTTGGCACCCTTCAAGTCCGACTTGGCGTGTTGGGCCTTTGCCTGGATGTCATCCTTGGCGTTCTCGAAGGTGCGACTGCCGCTGCGCTTGAGATCGTTGGCGCCCTGTTTCACCGCGTCTTTGGCTTGTTCGATTCCGCCGGCTGCTTTGTCTTTCACTTCTCGGGCGACTTTACCGACTTCCGCCTAAAAATTGCAACAACGAAGCACTGTTAAAGCGTTCGTAGAAAAAAGGACAAAGTAAAAATATTAGACATACAGCAGCACACCAACAGACAAAGGCAAATAGAGAGACAGACACCGAGGGATAGACAACAGGCAACAGACAGACAGACAGACAAACAAACAGAGAAAGAGAGACAGACATACATACATACAGATAAACCGAGGAAAAAATCCAATCAATCAAACGATCGATCGATGATGTCGGTGTAGGCGACTACCTTATTTAGGAATAGGATACCTTTCATTAAGGATTGACGTGACGGGAACTGTTAAGACTAAATTTCAAGCTAACCATATCGCATGTTGAGAAAAAAGATATTAATAATTGCAGTTTCGATAAAACAAAAAATTTCCCCAAGGGAAACTCGGAAGCACCAGTCAATCAACCAACCAATCAATCACCCTTTGAATTCAACGAAATTCAACTTATTCGTAGCAAGTCAGGCAATCAATCAATGCATCAGTGACCTACATCACATTTGCTCAATTTCCCCAGTGGAAAAATGGTTGTTGTCGCGAACTAAACATAACCTCCACTCAGTCTACCTAAAGCAAAATTCCACAGCTACCTAATCAAGAAAAATATAATGCCAAACAAAGTTATAATTAGTAATTAAAATTACAGCTTAACGAAAACGAACGAATGAGAGGAACAGTTAAAAACTAAAATAAACGAAAAATCAGACAATCAACCAATCAATCACAAGACTAATCAACCAATCAATTGGGCAATAAATGAACCAATCCATCAGACGATCAATCAACCGATCAATCGCACAATCAGTCAACCAATCAATCAGACGATCAATCAATCAATCAGCCGACCAAAGGACTCATTGATTGAATTTTACCTGGGCGTCTTTGAGTCCGGCCTTGGCTTTCTCCTTCTGCGACTCGGCCCAGTTGTCCGCTGGCCGGCCGGATCCCGAAGAACTGGCGAATCGGACGGCGTAAACGGCCGCGACACCAGCATGTTGTTGCTGGGGAATGGCGGCAGGCGAAAGACTGGCACTGCGCAGGGCAACTCGACTGACATTGCGTGCTAGAAACATGATTGCGATTTATAATTGTTACGGTCGAGGAAAAACTTATTCGAAATTGAAAGAGAAGAAAATATTTCGTGAGTTTGAAGTGAAAGAAATGAGATGCGCGCTGTCGGGGGTTTTAAATGGGGCCAATGGGATTGTTTTCCGTGTGGCAGGGAGGGGGAGAGCGGAACAAACCGAACTGACCGGTGCAGTGGAAAATCCCAAAACAGGCGGCTATACCGTAAATGCGAATGGAAATTCCATCTTATGGAATGGAATTGAGTGGAGTGGGAATTGAATTCTAGAGGAACCGATGAAACTCCAGTTGGTAGTGGAATTGATGCAACGCAACTGATTGAAGTGCTAATTCCAATTCCATTTGGAATTTGGAATATTCCAATACTACATTCCAAATTGGAATTGGATTCCTGATCAACCGCAATTGTCGATTTTGCATGGGGGGAAATCTGTACGTAATTTCGAGTTAGACAGGGACAGTTGTACTGGAGTGGAACGTGTGCATGGCTGTGTGCACCGTACACACAGCAGAAGCACCGCGTGGCCGATTAAACGTTCCACAGCTCGTACCCTGTCCCTGCCTAACGCGAAAAACAGTATTTCGGCTCAACGTCCAAAATCGCTTTTAAATCGGCTCACTCAGTGTCTGGCGAGTTAATGGGACGCTCGATTTTCAAAAGACAATTTGTCACCACAAGGCTGCAGGCTATAAAAAAAACTTTGCTTCCGGATGTAAATTTACGTAATATTTTAACTAAATTAACGCACAGACAATATCAAATTAAAATAAATCTAATTTAAATAACACTATTTTTCATTTCCATTTCATCTAATTCCACCTCCAATTGGAGTGAACGCGTATTTTCATTCCTGGAGTCCGTGAATTGTTACTGTATTGTCGCGTTAGACAGGGACAGAGCACGAGCTGTGGAACGTTTAATCGGCCACGCGACGCTTGTGGTGTGTGTACGGTGCACACAGCCGTGCACACGGTCCACTCCACTACGACTGTCCCTGTCTAACGCGAACGTACAGTACATTCAGTACATTACATTACATTACAATGAGGAGAAAGTACGCATGACCGTGATTTAGGCCCACCACGGTAGTGGGAACGTTTTCAAACATGTCCAAGACTAACACACCAAAAAAGGAGTCTAAAAAAACCGGTCAACATGCGTGACATGAGCGAGCCTGAGAACAATTTCCAGTGAGGAAAGAAAGGAAAGCTACTTGGTATTAAAGCTTCGAGTCGGTTGATTGAAAGGGTTGTCTGGCGATTTTTGCCACTCCTTCTTCAGCATTTGCTTTAGCTGAGAAAGCCGGAAATTGGGGTATTCGGCCTTGAGACGGACCATCTCTCGCTCCTCGAAGGTAGAATAGGCAGCGCGAACACGCTTCTCGGGGTGCTTGTCTATATCAGACGGATTCTCCTGAACACTACAAAAACAAGGAACACATTAGAGACACTTCACATGTCTGTCTGTCTGTCTGTCTGTCTGTCTGTGTGTCTGTGTGTATGTCTGTCTGTTTGTCTGCCTGCCTCTTGTCTGTCTATCAATATACTTATTTGTCTGCCTGTCTGGTTGACTTGCTGGGACGAAACCGTCTATCAGTACGTTTTCTCTTCTGTTGTCAAAATTTTTCCCAATCCCAAAAGGTAACCAGTCTTCGCGTCAAGACTGGGCACCGTTTTAACTTTTGAATTGCAGTACAGAGACAACATCATAGGCCGTGCAAGAGCAAAAAACGTGCCCTCCTTACCTCAGGATAGAAAGGGCTTCTTCGACGTCTCGGGCAGAATGACCCTCGTGCACGATGCGGTTAACATTTTCCGAGATTGGGACTGTCTCATCGAGGGCCACTACATCTGACTCCTTCGGCTTGTCTGTGAAAAAAAAATATAAACTATACAGAGAGGTTGTTAGGGATTTTGACAGACACACAGGAACATAGACAGACAGACAGACAGACAAGCACAGACAGGCAGACAGGCAGACAGACAGAAAGACAGACAGACAGACATACAGACAGACAGGCCGACAGGGACTGATAGACAGATAGACAGACAGACAGACAGACAGACAGGCAAACAGATAAACAGACAGACAAGCAGACCGACAAGCAGACAGACAAACAGATGGACAGATAGATAGACAAACAGACAGACAGGATTCAGGAAAAGAGACAGGCGAACAGAGATGCAGAGGCGCACACACACGTGACACACTGTAGTCATAGCGTACCCTGTTTCAAAACCTTCTCTCGACGATCAGCCTCGGCATCGATTTGGGCTTTCGTGACTTTCGCAGGCGCCACTTTTGCGCTCTTCAACGCTCCCATCTCCTCCTCCAGTAACTTCTCTCGTTCCTTTTTCCGTAGCAGAGCCTCTTGCTGCTTCTTTTCTTTGTCCTCCTGAAAGTGATCACCGCAATGGCGAAATGATACACTAAATTTATCAATCAATCAATCAAACTATTATTTGCCTGAAGAAAAACAATTCAACCAAATCAGCATAATCAATCAATCAGTCCCCAATCAGCATAATAAATGAAGCAAACGAAGAGGCAGCGATCATTCGCTAACTTTACCTTTCGCTCCATCTTCTTCACCACATGCTTATCATCGTCCTCCCACAATTTGTCCTCCTCTTCCTTCTCCTTTTGCGCTTGCTTCTCCTTCTGCACTTGATCCTTTCGTGCCTGAAAATGGGAGAAACCTTCTTCCTAACCAAACTCATAAAAGCAGAAAAAGAGTATTACCTTCGCTTCCACGGCCTTCGAATTTTCTCCCATTTTCTTCGGCATTTTAAAATCCCACCCGAAAAAAATGAAAATCGCGAAAAATCGCCTGAAAAACTAATTCCAGATAACTAAATCCAATTTAAATAATGACGCAGTTCGCAGCACGAGATGGAAATCATAACACGCTTCGCTTGTGGTAAAAAGTTCGAATGCACTCGTTTCAAGCACCGCACCTCATTAGCGACTGTACGAGTACGGAATCTTGAAACAGGTTGGCCCTTAATGAAGCAGCAGCCTGTACTTCTTTCGGCACTTTATCTCACAACTCAGGGGTCGGTATTAAGCCACACCCCGGAAACGATGTAAGACCCCCAAGAGGTAAGTTTCGCAATTCCCCCATCGAGGTCTCCGAGCTCGGAATTAAAAACCGCTTAACCGATTGTCTCCAAACTTGCCTCAAAATTTATCTCATCCATTTTCAAATTCATATTTGTCAATCGGAATCAGATTTCGTGTAAGTGGAATTTCCTTTTGCGACTTCTCGGAAAGGCCCCTGAAGGAAAATGTCCGACAACGGCGTCCCTGATCTGGTCGAGCTTCCATCTGTCATGGCGCGCTCAAATATTTCGGGAAGCAGCACCGGTGATGGACCAAAATTTAGCAGTGAGTGGAAATATTATTATTTTCGGAACAAGAAGGAAAACGTTGTTGTCTGAAGGTGCTCATCAAGAATTCGCGCCGAAAACTGCTGGAACAGTTGAGCTGAAATCGCGTATCGCTGAAAAAGCGAAAGGTGGGTTAATAGGCTAATCAGATTCGCCTTCGTTCTTGCTGTGCGGGAATCTCTTACGAAGAAATACGTGTGAAATATTCTCCGGGAATTGCTGACAGACATTGCTGCTTGATTGATCGATTGTCTGTGTTTTCCATTCGCACGCATACGGTCGATTGATTGATTGATTGGTAGTATGTGCACACTTGATTTTGATTGGTTGGTTGGTTTCTGTTACTGTTATTTAAAAATTAAATAACATTAAATAACATGTCTGAATTCAAATACAATACGCCAAATAAGTTTAAACAAATCTAATTTCTATGTTATTTATTATTAATTTTTTCAGACCGCTTCGGGGATGTCTCCTCCTCGGACGAAGAAGACCCAGCAGGTATGTATATCTACGATATAATATTATAATCAGCAGTAAGATATTAATTGGGAATTGAGATTGAGGTTGTCTGATATCGGTTTGTTCTACGTGCAACGTAGATGACTTTTTCGGCGAGGAGGACGAAGTGTTACAGCCAGACCCGGTTTGTTGCTTCTTCTGCAACCGTGATGCCGATTTGCCTGACGTTATTTTGGAGCACTGTAAAAGCGAACACGGTTGCGATCTGGCGGCATGGGTGAAGAAGAGATTGTTGCCTACGGAGGATATTGTCAAGATGGTCAATTTCATTCGGAAAACGGTATGACTGCCGAATACACTGGCAAATGGAATCACAGACAGACAGACAGACAGACAGACAGACA
>LRSR01008944.1:0-24076 GCA_001579985.1 Hypsibius dujardini | reverse complement strand
CGGTCTACGGAATCGATGCACGGTCGTGTTGTGGATCCAGTCATCTTCCTGATGTCCGATATCGACCTGAAATACCTCCTTGAGACGATTTGGCAAATGTCCAGTGCCATTTCCGGACGGAAAGACCTGTATGATTTGAAATTTGTCCGCTGGGATCGGAATCTCTCGTGGAGTCCATGGAATTGCATCTTACTGACAAGGGAGGAGGCCGTTGTCCACCTGAAAATGCTCAACCGGAAGGTCAGCTGCAAGTGACTGCAACGGAATTGATGCGCCAGACGTGGCAAAAACCTAGCGCTGACCGAATTAAGCACTTAAACTCGTGGCTGCGTACAACACCACGCGTCGAACGAGTGTAATGGCTTAACTCGGTTAGCGCAAGTTTTTTGCCACGTGTGTACAACTACTCGCGATTGTCCATTTCAGGTTTACAGCGACGTTCTGACTAAGCGAATTGTTCTGAAGCATGAAAGGGCCAAACGTCTCTTCTCAAAACTGATCAAAACCGCACGAGAAAGTGTTGTCAGTGTCCAGAAGCAGCTCTGCTCATCGCCGGTTGTCTGCCCGGAAGCAGCAGCAGCATCCTGAACCAATGAAAAAAAATGCATCGATCAACTGGATTCTAATAATCGGTTGTTTAAACTGGCTAAAATGTTACAGAAGAAAGAATATTTAAATCGTCAATAAAAAAATATTGAAGTGATCAGGGAATTATTCCGTTTGTGCTGCGACAACTAACCCGCCTTCTCTTAACATGAAACAGCTGGTGATTGGTCCACTGACCTGAATACGGCACACATTTGTCCAGTCCTTCTCATCAGACTTGGTTGCTGTCTACACCAACGCAGCGGCTGACCGTGAACCGTTAGTATGGCCTTCGAGTACAAAAGTTTCGACATTCTTACCACAATCACACCCGGTAGCGGTATACTGAGAAGCAAACTATTGTTCGGCCTGGAGCTAAAAAATACTGGTCGATTTCGTAACGTAACAAGTAGGTGAAGTAACCAGCAATGCCAATGCAGTCCAACTAACATACCTTATACGCATCAGCACTTTCCAGCAGTTCCGCATTGGCAATGACAAATGCTGAATAATTTCTCTACATGATTGACTATTTCTTTAATTCTTTAAATCTCGATTGGAAGTAGTTGTTATCCGGTCATTTCTAACTTCGGGAAGCAGGATGGCTTGTGCCCGTAACTGGCTGGCGTGCGGGTTTGTGGTTGCAGTTGTGTTGCTGTTTTTCTGTGCGGAGACCTCGGCCCAACAATCGGCAATCCTGACTTGTGTTTATCAGTCTTGGTCGACTTACCGGAAGTTAGCCGGTATTATTTAGCCAACCCTAATAATGTCGTTGTTGTCGTATAATGGACTCATCCCGTGGCCTACTTTACAGGAAGGGTCATGGCAGATGAAGTACCAGCACAGATTTGCACCCACGCGATATACATATACGCGAGCATTCAGGTACGTTGGCATTCCCCATTTAGTACAGCAGTCGTACAGTAGTTTAGCAGTTACACTTGGAATCCATGATGCTGTTGTCGGCGAAAGAACATAATATTTAAATGATTGGTAGAATAATTCGCTCGGTACATTCGATCCATACAACGACCTATCTGGTCCTGGAAGGAAAGGTACGGTATACATCAACACTTAAACATTCCTATGGGTCTTGGGACACAGACACAGACACAGACACAGACACAGACACAGACACAGACACAGACACAGACACAGACACAGACACAGACACAGACACGAATTACCGGGATTATTGTAAGTTCTGTGAAATTAACTGATGCCTTGACCTTAGGAAATCTTGATAAATTTGCTTCACTGAAGACAAAGAACCCTCGCCTCAAGAGCCTCATCGGGTACGCAGTCTAAGTCTCAGAATCTGGTGCTGGCAAATAGATTCACGTACAGCTATTTATATCATTTTTTGCTTGCAGCGTTGGCGGTTGGAATGCGGGTGGATTTATGTTCAGTCAATTGGTTGGTATTCCATCCACCCGCAAACTCTTTAAGTTTTGCATCCAACGCTAAATCGTTCTCCGTTAGGCCATGTCGGCATCCAAGAGACAGACATTCATCGACTCTGTCGTCCAGTTTTGCAAGACCTATAACTTCGACGGAATTTTTATCGGTGCGGATAATTGCAAGTTACATACCTAGTGATGTCTTGATTAGATCGGCAGTGCGGCATTACAGATTGGCTCGTGCCCGGTGTCGGCTCACGCGGCGGCGATCCCGAAGACTACGCGAACTTTCCCATCCTATTGAAGGTACTTAAATGCATTATATTTTTACTACTATTTTAGCCCCAACACAAACCTAATTTCAATTGGGAACACCCAAATGAGAGAATTTCAAGAGCGTATCTCTTCGCGTAGGAAATGAAAGCAGCGTTCAGGAAAGAAGTCACCGGCCGATCGGATGACTTGCTCATTACCATTACGATCTCCGCTGACGTTTCTAACATCGACTACTACGATGTAGACAACCTCAATTCGTAAGAATCTGTTCCATTAAAGTTGGATTGTTTGTTAAACGATTAACGTAGAAGTAATTAAAGTGTTCTTTCAGAGCCGTGGATATCTACTATTTGCTGGGATATGATTTTTACGGACCATGGAGTAAAATTACTTATCACCACTCACCATTATTCAACGCACCCGGAAACTATAGCGTCGTACGTAAAGCTTTCTTTCTGTCTGTCTTTTATAAAGTTGAGTGACAATTTGCCTTCAACTTCGTGGTGGCTATTATATAGGATGCGTCCGTTCGAGGTTGGTTGAAGACCACCATCAACCGCAATAAGCTCTCTCTAGCCATAACAGCAACCGCTCGGACATACGTCATTCCATCGGAGGATTCGGACGATGACCGCAAAATCGGAGTTAAAATTATCGGAGATGGAAAACCGGGACCATGGACGTTATCCAATGGTACTTTGTCATACGCGGAAGTCTGTCGGATGCTGATCTCATCAACGTACACCACCATTCGGGATCAAGTGACTAAAGTACCACATACATATTCATATGAGGGAGACTTTTGGATGTCGTATGAAAATGAGCAAAGCGTAAAGGACAAGGCCAGCTACGCAATCACACAGAGATTGGGTGGAGGCATTATGATATTTTCTTCTGATCAAGATGGTTCGTGTGTATTTGTCTGTGTGTCTATCTGCCTGTCTCTGTCAGTCTTCCTAGCTGTCTGTTTGTGTGACTGCCTGCCTGACTGTCTACCCGTCGCCAGGGCATCTTTCTAGCTGTCTATATGTTTGTCTGCCTGCCTGTTTGTCTATCTGTCTGTCTGTCTGTCTGGCTGGCTGTCTGTTTTTCGATCTGTCTGTCTGTTTGTCTGTCTGTCTGTCTATCTGACTGTCTGTATGTCTACCTGTCTGTCTGTTTTTCTGCCTGTCTATATGTTTAGCTGCCTGCATTACTCGTTGTCTGACTGATCAAAACGAAATGAAATAACAATTTGAACTGCATCTAGATCCTCGTGGTTACTGTGGCGTTCCGTTCCCTCTCTCCCGAGCAATACGGAATGTTTTGGCGCCGCTCTCTTCCAGCGATGATCAAGCCTTCATTTCCAGCCTGAACGCCCGCATCGAATCGCGTTGCTTCTCCCAACAAAGCAAGAACTGCGACGTCACACTCCGTTGTCCCCGTATCGGAACCGGGAGCTTTGCACCGGGTGAACTAGAGTGCCCGACTGGTCAAAACTGCACCTTTCCAACCTCGGTTCTGGACTGCGTGGTACCTCCACCCACTATGCTGGGAAAAGACAAGGCCTATTTTTTGCAGAGCAGCACCAGTGTGCCGGCGACCTACGTTAAGGGTCAATGCCACACTGATCAATCTTCCAAAGCAGAAGACTCGCCAGGCAAATTTTACACTTGCGGTGAAAGCGGTTTTGGTGGTGATGTAATTGACGAATTTATCTGCCCGAAAGGGTTTCACTTGTATGGCACGAACGCGCGCTGTATAAATGACCAAAACTAGTTCGGTTTGCAAAATGATGAATAAAGTACCTTTTTAATGATGTTTTTTGAGTGCCATATAATTAACTATTATTGTATGCGAAGTACAATGTACTACATACAGTTGTACCCAAAAAGTGGTATGAGATACTGAAGGTCAAGAAGAGCTATAATGACGGGTGGTATGGAGTAGGTAGGTTAATGCTAGGTTATTACAAGAGGCAAGGAGAAGGAATGAGCAACTAAGCACTCCACGGAAAACAGAAGGGCCGCGTATCGGATGGCCAAATGTTAGAACTTGCAATGATGTTGCAGGACCGTACAAAGGAGATGGTTGTACAATCAACGACAAGATTGAGTATGCTGGAGGGTCCGGGGTATGGGCAAAAGAGGCGGAGCAGGGGGTGGTCAGGCGGTTGATTGTTCGATTGTTGAAAAAAACTCCTTGCCCCGCCCCTTTTGCCCCGTTTGCCCATTCCCCGCCCTCTATTGTACTCATTCTTTGTAGTCCGTTCCGTGCTCTGCACGGACTCAAAGAACGTGCAGTCCTCACTAACAAGCCCATAGCATCCAACATTTGTCAGAATTCTTTCTCAGGATAGGGATTACTGGATCTGAGAAAAAAATTCTCATATCGGGTGGATCGTATTTTACTGTACTTTAGGGCTTATACGGGATTCCCTACCCAAGTACTGTAATCCAATTCCAAAAGAAATGGGATTCCAAGCAGTCCGGAAGTGGAACTGTGGAATTACAGACGGCGTGCGCTTGCACTACTACAGCGAACGTGATCAACAAACCACATTTCCTTGCTTGCCTCGTTTGCTTTGCTATTGACGTGTCTTCCCAGCTTTCAACATGGGAAAACGTGGCCCTCACTCCAAAGTCACGCCGGAGTTGGTGGAAACCATCAGGGAACGCTATCAGGGTGGTGCGCCACATCGCGTGATCGCAGACGAGGTGAAAATATCGGAGACGAATATTCGACGCATCCTCCGCAACCACGGTATCGAGAAGCGGCCAAGAAAACTGGCCACTCTGCTGTCGCCGGCCGAGGAAACCTACCTGGTGGACTTTTTGGTTGCCAATAAGACTTTTCGAGGAAAGTATCGGGATCTGCGCAATTTGATGGGAAATTTTGCAGCTGAACGTGGTAAGGGAGCGAGAGTTGAATGGCGTCTGGTGTATCTAGCTTCCTTTGGTTGATTGATTAGTTTGAATAACTGGCCCCTTTTAAATTTCATGTGTGATTGATTGCTTGATCATCGGTTCATTGGTGCGTCTATTCATTGATTGTCTGTAATTTCAATTGATTGGCGAATATTTCGGTGAAGCAGGCGTTTAATCCATTGATTTGTTTGATGACGCATTAAGTGAACTTGATACTCCAAAATTTCCTTCTTTTTCAAAAGTTATTTATTACGATGAAACTTTTGTGACTTGCGAAGAATTATTCATCAACTGTTAATTCTTAAAGGTATCCGTTGTCCGTTTACCTATTCGTGGCGCAACGGTTTCGTCAAGCGGCACGCCTCAAATCGACAGATCCCGCTCCACCTGCTGCATCTGCTGAGCCCCAAGAAAATCCAGCTGAGATCCAATGAGATTGCCGATCCCGAGTTTGAGGATCCCGATTTGACTGTGATTGCCAGCACAATCCAGAAGAAGCAAGGAAGCGCCATACCAGTGGCAACTAGTATCGACCTAAACGCCATTCAGAACCCGGCAATACTGAAGACAGTAACGACCAGCACGTTGCTGATGGGACCGAGCGTGTGGAAGCAGAAGCCCAAGCTGACCTTGGTGCAGCGGGCGGTGAAGGAGTCCACGAAGGCGTTCTTGAAAGCCGGTTTGACCAGAGAGGAAGCGCACGAGCTGCTTGTCAAACTGAAAGTTCCAGGTAATTGAACCTGCTTATGTCTTGAATTTGTGAAGCATTTCGGGAGTTCATAAACAGCGCCGTATTAGAAAACAACGGTTGTGGCTTTTGTGTTCCCAAGTTCGTACACACCTTGCGCTGATCGAATCAAGCCATTACACTCGTTCGACGCATGGTGTTGTACACAGCCTGGAGTTGAACTGCTTAATTCGGTCAGTGCAAGAGTTTTGCCAGGTGTGTAAGTTGTGCAAGTGGTTGTTTTTTATTGCAGGAATAGCAGTGGAACCAGGTCATGATGTTGTGGCCGCGGCGATCAGCGACGTGTTCGGTGGAGAGGCTAACATCGAGCCGGAGTTGGCGCAGGTTGTGGCTGACCAAGAGGCCGCTCAGCTGCGAAAGGCCAGCCGCAGAATCCCTCAAAAAAAGGATCAACTTCAAATCGAACTTCTGGGTGCGAATTTAGCAACCAAACTTACATCGATATGTAGTTTATCTTACTTTTATCGTTTTGATTGCTGTAGAAAAAGTTTATGAAGAAAGCCCGGTATGTGGAGATCAGCGAGCGAAGAAGCTGTCCACAGTCCTCGGTCTGACTCCTGCCCAGATCATCTACTGGTACGTTTGTCCTTCCCGCGAGCTGAAAATAATTGATGGTCCCCTTTAGGCCTCTTTTTTAACGATGCAGGTTTCACAACACGGCGCGCCATAAAAGGAAACTGAACAGCGTGACTCCTGCGGTCACGGTGGAGGAAACTACCATCGTCACTGAGGTCCCGCATGACTTCAACACCCAGGATGCACCGGTGTTTGTTTCGAATTTGATGATGTAGTTATCTCGCCAATTCGAAATCGTGTTACTTCGATGGATTGTGGCAGTTTGGGTTCATACTTTTCTCGTCTTCCTTCTTTTTCGAATGCCCAGCGATTGCGTTGTATGCACTGCACGATTTGTCTTTTTATTGCAAGATACGGATGGGACATTAAAGGAATTCTCAGTTTCGATTATATATTCAATTAAGCCTCGTTTTAATTTTATGAAACAGCCGTACGTGCAATTTTTGCTCTCCAAAATTCTCTCGTTCTTCACGTACTAGCAGTTCACGGTTCAATTCAGTCAGTTGCTATCGGTGAACTTTGACACCGAATACAGATCTCCTTCAGCGAGTTACGGGGAAGTTCAGCATGTTCAATACTCAGTACTAGACTCGTCTACTCAATCAAGTTTGTTTCAGTTCTTCACGCTTGATTGATTTTCAAGATTTTCAAATCGTGGTTTAAACGAAGTATTTTTTAGTTTCAACAGTATCAATATTTCTCTCAGGCTTGGTTTGCTTAAGCGACCTGACCAACAGGCTTTTCTTTAGGCGGTTCTTCCTGCATCGGTATGCTTTCACTTTATTACAGCATACAGCTGTTGTAATCGAACAAATACTTGTTTGGCTACAGAGGTCAGTCTACATTACGGATTGAAATGGATCCCAAAATATACCTTGTTGGTAAGTTGGTCACGGCCAAAACATTCGCTATAGTCCCTCGAGAAGTCCAACTTTTACTTAGTCGACAAGTCCGTGTATATCAACCATCAGATGGAATAAAGTAATACATCGTGTAGTAAAATGAATAATAACTTTTTTCTATACTTCATTAATAATTTACATTTTACAGTGCAATTCAAAGTGCACGTATGTGTATAATATAAATGTAAGTGTGCGTATTATGTAACGTAACTATAACATCCCTTTCCTTACATGTTTTGGCAGGGGGATATCAGTTATTTACCGACGAGACATGCCGGACTGTGTACGAGCTAAACCTTCGACAGGAATGTTGGACAACTCTCACCCAAATTCCCCGGGGGTTCACAGTCTGCTGCGGCGCTGTGATCAGTGACGGCGGTCTATACGTAGTCGCGGGGCACGACGGTGTTACGACAGAGTTTTCGCAGAAAATCAACCGGTCAGTTCTAAATACCCGCCGCGAGTGCAAAAAAACGAGTGACGTTAACTTGAAGATTTAATTCCACAGCTTCGACCTCTCCAGCCAGGAATGGAGTGAGTGGCCGTCCAGTTTCTCCGAGCCTCTCTTCATCAACGGACTTGCTGTCACTAAAAACGAACATGCAGCGATCTTCTGCAGCGGAGATCCCGTGCAACAGGTTAGCAAGATTTTTAATATAGGTTCCGAGATAATGAATGACGGTGCTCATTTTTGGATTTTATGTTATTGCATAATCCAACGTATATTATTTGTTTCATGTAATTAGGTCAACCGCAAAATTTCAAAGTCAAACGTAAAGTGAGTCTTAATTACGGCTCGTTGATATGCGGAACGGTTTTTGGTTCGAGTACTCGAACTATAGACTAGTCTATAACTTTTGGTTCAAAATAATCGATTTTCTCATCAGGAGCCGAGTCTTTAGTCTGTTGCCTTCTTATTCGGAGACTACTAATCCTAATCGAATATGGAATGGGAACCTTTCTCAAGTTGCAATCACGCCTACAGGGACGTCAGTGTTGACTTGCGGTGGATACGACGGTATGGACCTTGCAGGCATATTACCGTATCGCATGCAGATCTTAATGTAAATTTGTCTGTATTGCAGAAAAGGACGTTGCTAGCACTGCGGCATTTTTGCTGGACCACACCCAGCCAACAAGAGTAGCTTCAATGTCTGCGCCACGTGGTTCCCATGGATTGGTTACCAGTACGAGGACCGGTCGAGCGTATGCGATTGGTGGCACTTGGATGTAAGTCTTCTTGCTAATTCTCGATCTGTCTGTGCGGTCTGCAAGCTCGCTGGGTTCGTAACGTACCCTCAGTCACAATGGTCAGAGGTTTTGCGATCGCAAGATTTTTAGTACGTTGTGATTGGTTGAAGCTCAAAGCTACTTGATTTTAGATTATTTCATTTGTCAGCGTACAGGTGCCGGCAGCAAAGTTGGACCAGTTTGCGCAAACGAGTTTTTCACCGTTGTGTGTATTTTATTCAATTTTTTTGCGTTTTCAATCTGAAAGCCCTTTGCGTCTAGCATTTGAATCACCCTTCCTTTCCAGGATTTCATAACATAGCGACAAACGCTAAGTGGGAATTCCTTCCAGACCTGGCGCGCTGCACGTTGCAAAACAGGGATGCCTTTGGGTTTTTTCTCAAAAATTGATTTTTTAAAAATCCCGTTCGGATCGAAATCCATAGGACTCAGGTCAGGGCTGTTGGCCATTGAATCCTCTTTCCCGATGTACTTGACTTTTTATGATTTGAGGTAGGAATAAACCGCAGGCGTCGTGTGACTGGAAGCTCTATCAAAGTCGAGGACGACTTTGTGTTTTTCTCCCGGGTAGAGTCTGGGGACGTCTTTTTCTACTATTGGCTTCACGATATTGTTGAGGAAGAACGCTGAATTGACTTCGCTGGTCGGTGGGACGAAGTAGATGCCCGTCGCACCGCAGTACGACACTCCTGCGGCGCACATCACCTTTTTGGGGAATGTCTGCTTCCACTTTTTGGTGCGACTTTCCGGAACTGGTTTTCCCTTTTTCCGGTAGTAACAGTCCCGGATTCCACCACAATCATTCATAGACTGCCAGAACTCATTAAAAAACACTACATACTTCCATCGATCAACCCTCAGAAGCTTGAGAAACCGAGGTCCACAGTCAAGACGCTGCTGCACTTGCTTGTTTGACAGGGCATGCGTTTTGGTCTTCTTCAACCAGTCCGATTGCAGATTTTCCCTCAAAACTCGACGAATTGTCCTTTCAGAGACATCGTACCGTTCAGTCATTTGGTCCAGGGTGGGAGGATTATCCACATTCGTCGCTGCGTTCACTTTTCTGATGAGATCCTTGGTACGCTTGGACGGCAGGCACTGGGGATCGAGCTTTTTTGCTGGTTTGAGGATTCCTCGCTTCTCCCGTTCAAATTCCGTGATAACGCGAGTGACAGTAGACTTCGAAACCGAAAAGGCCAGGTCAAACAAAGCATCGACTATTTTTCTATGAGAATGGCCGTTTCGATGGTGGGCCAAGATGGCGCCCCTCGTTTCAGAATTAATTGGAGCAAGCATGGTTGATTGTTCAAACGTCAACAAATGGTTTTTTACAACGGCTGACTTGGTTTTACTCAAAAACAATGTGAGATGGGTTGTTACAAAAGAAACCAATCAGCTGTGCGATGGCGCGCAAACTGGTCCAACTTTGCTGCCGGCACCTGTATTTGCACACTTTCATTGAGTTTGTTTCAGCTCTGGGGGCCGGCATTCGTACCGAACATGCGAGGCATTTGACGCCGATACGAATAGATGGGTCTTCACCAGACGAATGGCAAAACCACGACGAGATTTTGCAGCAGCCAGCTCTGGGAACCAGATTTTCGTGTTTGGTGGATTTCACGGAGTGGATGGCATCTTTTTCGACTCGGAGGTATATGACGAACGGTCCGGCAACTGGAGATCAGGACCCGCAGTACCGCCGGGCCTGTGGAACTACACGGTTGCCGCCTAGCCTACGAGTAGTGCTGTGCTAAAATGAGAACTTACCGCCATCTCAGCTCGGCATAAACGCCCTCCGTGACCTTCCTGTTTTCAATAGATTCTCAAACCTTTGTACGAGGCCCTGCATGAAGCCAGTCGCCAAAAAGACGTCCCATTTTTTTTAGTTTTTTATTCCTCTTTTCCGTTCAAACACCCACAAATCTTAATAAGAAGGATCGTAATTCTTAGATGGCGACATCAGGCAATTACAAGATCCAAGTAAGCAATCATAGAGTCAAAATCTAAACGCGCTTGTAGTTGCGGACAGTCTTTCCAGCGGGCCAAGTGTAAGTCTGAAAACAGAATGGTTGTTGAAACAGGAACTAGCTTAGCGTTAAATGTATCCGGTTAATTATGTATATACGGATGAAATCTTTCCAGCTTGTGCAAATTGTTCTGATTTTGATCGATTTAACTGTCTGTCTGCCTGTCTGTCTGTCTGTCTGTCTGTCTGTCTGTTAATCTGTTTGCCCGTCTGGCTGGCTGGCTTTTGTCTGTTTCCGTTGTTAACTGTTTGGCTGTCCAATGTACTCCTATGGTCGTCTTACCATTGTCAGGCCAGAGTCGCTGAATTCGAGATCGATGGTCGGCTTGAATCCGTTCTCAAATGTCTGTGTCTGGACCAACTTGTCTCCCTCTTTCCGGATGATCGACTTGACGGTCTTGCCAGAGGGGGTGGTCTCGCTGAACTCGGTTCCAAGCTTGAAGGTAACCTTCTTGGTCATGACCTCAGTCTGGATGTCCAGGGTCCATTCCTCGCCGTTCTGGGAGATCTCGATGGTAGGCTGAGGGGAAAAATCATTGTTAACAAAGAACCGAGACACGGAAGAAGGCAAGTTGGTCTGCTTAAACTCCACCTTACCTTCAACTGTTTGCCAATCTCAACATGCTCATCAGACAGACCGGTGGCCTTCAGGTAGGACTCGAAGTTCTCTCCCGAGACGAACTCGTACTTTCCAGCGACTTGGGGAGCCATTGCGTGCGAGGTGTTGGGGTAGAGGTCTGATGAGTCGAAAAAATCAAGGAAGAACGGAAAAGAGAGGACGAAAGTTTAGCTGCCCCGTCGCGTCCTTATATACCTGTCTGCACTCCATCCAGGTCACAACACCTTACATAACGCCTCCTTCTTGGGATGCGATAAGCAGAACAAACGTGGCTAGAAAATTCAGGCTATTGTTCGCCGCGAGACGACGGTTTCACCCACACTAGTTCAACAGGTGATTTCAGACATTGTCCAGGCAATCAGGCAAATTACGTTGCCGTCGAGGGTTGGAGCTGCGATAAGGCCAGGCAAACAACTGTTTATCCGGTTAAACTATACATGTCGATGTGGAACGATGTGGAACAACATGAACAGAGCGCTTAAGTTGTCAAGACTTGAAAATGGAGTTTGATAGTCTGCTCAAAAGGCAAAGTACCAACAAGTTCAAAACACACTGAGTGTTTGCGATGACAACGCTTTTCGGCATGAGGTACAAGGGGGGGTGGCTTTGGTCAAGTTGAAACTTTAAACTCCGGTGAATATTACGCACTATGACCGCGACCGAGATCGTTTCTCACTTCGATGATGCTTTTTCTTCTTCTCCTTCTTGTGTTTCTTCTTATCCGAACGATTACTCGAGTCTGCTTCCTCATCGGAACCTCTCTTCTTTTTGCTTTTTCTCTTCTTTCGTTCAGCTTTTGATGTGTCTTTTGGTGCACCGGATTCCGATTCGGAGCTTGAAGACATCAGAAGGGACTGCAACTGCTTGATCCTTTCTTTTTTGTTCTCATGCTTTCGTTGCTGAACAAACGCGTGCATTGGATCCTGTGAAGAACAAAATTTTTACGTCAAAAAAACAGATAAAGCAATATTCGGCTCTGCAAGATAAACGTCAAACTAACTAACCTCGTGCATAAAGCGAAATTTTTCAATATCTCTGTTCCCAGTATAAAATAGTGGACACTCCTTATCTCCTGACCGGTGCCCGTACGTCTTGCATTTCCAACCTGCGAAACAGACCGTCGGCTCATCTACAGCACATCAATAATAGTGCCAACTACAAAGTTAAACCCAAGAATACAACAAAATATCATTTTTCAGCTGAGGGAATTGTCAGAAACAGCCAAATCTCATGGAACCCAGGAAAATTTCAAGCTTAGTTAAAATTTTCATCAAGCCAATATTGATGACTTCTGCAGGGTTCCCGCAGACCAGTAGGGACAGGGAAGGTTGATGAACAATCAGTCAATCAATCAGTCAATCAATCAGTCAATCAATCAGTCAATCAATCAGTCAATCAATCAGTCAATCTCAGTCAATCAGTCAGACGTCATATTCCATGTAATTAAAAGCGCAATCGACCAATCAAGCGCTCTCATGTCAAAGCAAACTCCACTCACATTGCATCACCTTAACTTCTTTTCCTGGAAAAAAGGATAAAAATTAAAACGGACCAAACTCCACATGATCTGATAGGCCATAGACCTATGACTCGTACACCATAGTAATACGTAATACCCGTAACGGCATGTACGTTACCTAGGGGCATCTGTAACAACAAACAAAATTTTATCATGAAATAACGCCTAATTGCCTAGAGCGATAGAGCAGCACACCAACCAACCCAAAGGCCTTTCGACGGTGCCGTAGCAAGGAAATCTCTCGCATCGCGATTCTGAGGCAGATTTGGAATAGAGTCTTCCGGGCGCTCTTCGTCCTCCTTGATAAATCCCGGCGGCGGTGCTTCGTAACTGCATTGAAAAATTTTCCACCATCTAATCATAAGAACTGTATACAAGTAACAGTAAAATAGAATACTGCACGTACAAAGTATCGATGTGCTTCAGTTTGTCCATTATTCCTGCATCGATCTGCAGTTCTGTCGGTCGGGAGGATGCAGAGGAGGAGGACGCTCCTTGACTCCTTGACGACTTTGATTCATTCCTCCGCGACATTTAAAATGCTGCAATGGTTTACCAATTTAGAAGATGCGTTAAGAATTAATACGATACGTCGCACACATTGACGTTTGCCTGAATGAGAATTCAAATAATGCGTCCAAGAAAATTAAAACAATTAAATTTCGGCGTGTGATTGAAGACGAACGAGATTAAGTAAATCAAAACAATGCATGGGCTGGGCGCTAAATGCTAACTAGAAGTCGGTTATAGTCAGTGGGCTTGATTGCTAAAAGTACAGGTTGGTGTTAATCGGTCAATCAGCTGATTTTGATTTGGCACCGAAGTTGAACTAAAAATATCCCTCGCCGGGAGCATTAATAATCTATTCATTCTTCGCCTACTTTCATCGTTCAAAGACTATGGGTTTGGACGTCCTCGAAAATGTCCACGTGCCGAAGACATTTCCATCGACCGAATACAGCGCGGAGGTCCATGCTCTGCTGAGTAAACTGAAATTGCTGGTTGAGCCCCAAGGCTTCGAAGTTTATCCCTTTCTCATTGGTAGGCGCCGCTTCCGTTTTCTTTATCCATTACTCCTACTACTATATGTTTGTTTAAGGCATGAGTAGCGGAAAATCCGCATCTTCTTCTTGTTGCAGGCTGGTACAATGAGACTGTTGAGGAAGTTTTTCAGTTGAAATACCCCGAGGACACTGTTGCCTTTCTTTTCATCAGCACGCCATCCATGTTTGAAAAGGCATTTGTCCCGTTTGTTCTCAAACATGAGATAGAGGAGCTGCGTGATCCGATCGATCAGTGTATGCTAAATTTCTTTCGAAATCTCGTTAAGGTAAGTAAGTAGGTAGGCGGAAACTAATTTCCTAGCATAATAGCGTTAAATTATTGCTGGTTTTGAAGCGTGATTTTTTCGATTGATTTTCTGATTGATATTGGGATTGATTGAATGATTCGTGTGTATTGACTGGACTCCGGCTATTGGACGGACTTCTGTTGCGATTGTAGGAATTTGCTGAACAGCAGGTTGACATGATCCATGACTTTGAGCTCCATCCAAATAAGCGACCGAAAATTCTCGCACAAACCGCTGCTCACGTCTCTGGAGCGGCCTTTCTCTATCGCATGCAGAATCTTTCGCTCGAGCTTCGTGCTTCACCCACGCCCAAGGTTGGTCTTGAAATCCGCGATTGATTGAATGATTACGGTGCGTTTTGATGTATGAAATTTTGCATGCACCATGAAAACACCATGCGGTGGTGTGCTTAACGGCTGACATTTTTGTCTGTTAGCAGAGAATGATGGGTCTTTGTCTGCACCCAAAATACGGAGGATGGTTTGCGATTCGCGGCTGCATCGTGTTGAAGGACCTGCATTGTCCGGATCTACCCCGGCTCGATCCCATCGATATCCTCACCGCTCCTGTGGATCAGATGAAGGCCCTCGAACTGTTCAACTTTCACTGGAGAGATAGCCGCTTTCGAGATGTGGTATCCGTTGAAGAACGATATTCCAAAGATCAGCAGCTGTATTTTAACACACCGCCCGGTCAAAGAAAGCACATTTTAGCAGACATTCGGAAGAAGTATTCAGCGCAGTTAGGCAGCCCCTGATGTGCCCCATAAGCCTAAAATTATAGTATTGATCTAAAGTATTTTGCTCATTAAAGATGAATTTATGATGTGCGTTAAAAGTTGTGGACTTCACGTGTGCATATATAAGAAAGGAAAGAGGGCAGATTGGGATAGTGGGAATTAGCTTTTTCGTGCAGTTGTAATCACCTTCCCTTCCAACGATCGGCTTGCCGTCGCTCAATGGAGGACAGTAAATGACCGGGAATGTCAGGGTACGCCGACGCGATCGAAGAAGATCGAAGATCCAAGTTCATAATTGCCTTCCATACTTGTCCAACCTGACTTGAGTACATGCCTAGTTCCTCCTTGTACTAGTATATGTATCATAGTATATAGTATATGTTTCAAGGATCCATGCATACGCAGCTATTGAATGGAATGGATATATTATTCTCACTCTTTCTCTAGAGGGTAGCGATGCTTGCGCATCTAAAAGTAAGGGACATTCTCCACATCAAAAAGGCACAATTCGCTTTTGTACACCGAGAAACAGTCACGTGAAACAGACTTAAAAAGTTTCGCTACAACAAATGAACTTTCACAGTCTATGTCACTCCACTGAGAAAACGAGCGATTGCGCAGAGAATCTTTACAGTAGTCGGCCAGATCAACAGTCTGCAGATCTTTAGTCAAGAGAAAGGAATTTAAATCTTCACGGCAGTGACTATAGCACGGACACTCAAAAAAACAATGATCCTCATCCTCCAGACTGTCGCAGTGCAGGCATTTCCGGTCCTCCCGCCGGACAAGAACGTTCTCCCATCTTCCTGTCTCCACGGCGAGATGGTGTCCACTTGAGAGAGCCCGAGTGAGGGGAATGAGTAGGTGGCGCGGTAAGAGGTCCAAGAACTGTGCTCGGACAATCGGACGTGATCGGACGTGATCGGAAGCTATTATACATTCATAAAAAATTACTTGCTTCCGCTCGACTTATTCCGAAGATTTTGAAAGACAATTCGCAATATGTGCGGAAGTCCCGCGCATGATGTCACCCAACCCAAGGCAACGCCCTGTGTGACATGGGGCGCAAAGTGCCGTGCTAAGCCCCAGAGCCCAGACTGATCGAGAAATATTCGATCACAGCAGCGGAGCCTGCCGTACTAGTACGAATGGCCAGAATACTGGACTGAACGAGTCAGCGCTACAAGGGCCTTGCACTTCCAGCGTGGCTTTAACTCGGTCAGTTAAGTATTATGACCGTTATGTACTAGTACTCCCTAGTAGTAATAACATCGCGCATGTGTGTGCTGTGTGCACTCCACGCCCAGTTTTGAACTCCAAATTTTGTTGTCGACGCTTTTCCTTTCCCTTTTGGGTGTTGACCCGTTTTTTGTGTGCTTTTCTTAAAACCACCTTTTTCCTGGAGGAACCTCGTTTTTAAAATCAGTTCTTTAGTGTGTCACTGTAAAGCCTTGTCTTGTGTCCTCCATCCAAATGGAAAGCAACAGCAGCAGCACGGAAAACGAGGCGGTTATCCGCCCCGACCGTAATCACAACAACAACAGCAGCAGTAATCACGCCACCAGCTTTGCTCCCTCTGAATCCGATTCCGGGATTGAAAGCACTGCAAGTCCGCACTACGGAAGCGCCGTGACACTGGTTGATCCTTCCGGACGCGAATTTCTCCTTAACATGTCCGTTGAGGATCTGCGGGATCTGATGAAGTCATCCATGATGGCTCAAGAGGCCAGCAATCCTGCCAATTTTGCACATCCAGTTGACGGGGACACGTTGGTGGTGCAGCCGATTGCACCAGGTAAACTGTTTTGTCATGTACTGCTAATGGGGAGTTTGAAATTAGATTGTTGGGTGTTGTAGTTGTACTGCGTTCGTCCTGCTGGGCTCAACTTGGGCGATTTCATTGTAATTGGCACTGATTGATTGACCGATTAATTGTGCAATGGGAGTGACAGTTCGCTTTGTGTTTGTGGAACAATGGTTGATTGGTTGATAGTGTGGTTTTATTGTATCTGTGTTAATCAAGTGTTGATTCGACTGATTGGCTGATTTGGTGTTCCAAAAGAAGAAGGGCATTGATTGATGAATTTTTGGTTTGATCGTGTAGCATTATTTTTTTATAAAAGACTTTTTCCTGCAGGGTTTCATTTTAAATATTGTATGTGCTGTGTGATGAATAAATACTCTGTATCAAAAGTTGGCATGAATCTGTGCCTTACTAGTAATGCATAGTGCCCATTACTGGTAGTTACCACCACCACGGCTGGACTTCCGTACGATTACTTCAGTACGGTACAGTTCAATGATATGCATCTACATCACACTAATATGATAAACAGATTTCGCTTAGAAGTATGTCTAAGTTAAATTTTCGGACCTGTCTATTTGTCTGTATGTGTCTGTGTGTCTGTGTGTCTGCTTGCCTGTCTTCCTTTGTGATCTGTTTTTTCTGTCCCTTTCCAGTCGGACTTTGATTGGTTTCTCCAATTCCAGGACTGCTCCACACAGACGTTCCTTCCCTCCCCACTTCTGCTCCCGCGCAGCAAACTGGAACTACCCCACCCAAACGTCGTCGCCGAAAGAAAGGAAAGGCAGTTTACTCTCCCACTCAGAGGAAAGCGTCAGCTAATTCGAAACAGCCTGCAATCGATTCTAATGATGAAGAGCTCTATCCTACTAGCAATTCCATCTCCAAGCCGGAATTGGGAGGAGATAGTCGGAGCGAATCTCCTGAGGATACCGGGGAGATTGAACTCGCTTTAGATGATAGTGAACGGGAAGCTGGTGTTCGCAAAGGTTGGACCCGATTCTACCGTTGCAAACAAACCTTCTGCCGGAAGCTCTACTCCAAGAGTTCTCACCTAAAGGCTCACATGGTATCTTATTATTCATTTTAACATGTGCATCTGACTGTTCTGTTCTTGCTTTCGTTTAAACTGAAGAACTTGTGCTATTTGCAGCGGACGCACACGGGTGAGAAACCCTACAAGTGCTCCTGGCCCGAATGTCCTTGGATCTTTGCTCGATCTGACGAGCTCACCCGGCATTTCCGCAAGCACACTGGCGACAAGGTGCTTTGTTATTATGTAAAATGCCTCTGATACCAGTGAAAATTAAAAATGGCTTCCGAAATTTGCAGCCATTCAAATGTGACCACTGCGAAAAGGCTTTCTCAAGGAGTGACCATTTAACGCTTCATCTGCGCCGCCACTGAAAGACTTTGTCAGGTATCAGTCGTCCAGTGCCAATGCGCCGTCCAGCGTCTGTGCCGATGCTATGCACTGTAATGCTTATTGGAGCCATTTTTAGTGTTACCTTTTGTCTTCTTTTTTTATTTTTATCCTCATACCATATATATGTATATCGAGAATTTTGTGATCATTCCTGCTTGTTTGCCTCATGATATGTGGCAGTGTTGGGTTTATGTGTGACGCTTTTTTTATTGCTGAATTTCATTTCAGACAGTGTTCATTTATGGTTTTAGAAAAGATTTGTTCAAAAAAAGTATACATTCTACAAGCTCGTCCGTTCTGCACAATCGATTTCAATGTGGCTTTATTCAGTTCGGAGCAGGGAACCTCTTCCGGTAATTATTCAATCTGTCAAACAGATTCAGATCAAACGTTACACAAGTACCAGGGTACGACACCACGTTCAAAAAAGCCGCCAGAAATCCATCAATCAAAGTGTCTGCATGTGCCTCAAACAACAAAAGAGAACGTAAGAACAGCAAAAAAATTACAAGGAAAATACAAAACACTGTAAAGAACCGCACTACAGGCACCGCGGGAAATCATCTAGTCGGCCATTCTGAAACATCCAGCATTAATATGACCATAAAACGCTCGCCAAGGGTGAAAAGAAGTCGGCGTAGACTGCGTAAGCTTGGGAGATGAAAATTAAAGGAAGATTAATCATTGAGAGAGTGGCTTAGCTGCGCTCTTTTCCGGTAGACGAACTCCACCTTGCTTCATGATCTTCGGGTCAGCCGACATTGCGAGGAACTCGAGGAGCAATTCACGCGACGCTTCGTTCCGATAGACGTCATCATAATCCACTGCTCCTTCCTTCCCATCGGAGCTACAAGGTGTAACAAAGACAGGATACGCGTCAGCACAGCATAGCGTGACGAAGAAAAATATATAATACATACAATTTTACGTGGAATCGGTTGAATTCACGGTTGTGCTGATATATGGCCGTGACATTGATAGTTTGTGTTTTCGTAGACTTCATGGGACTCTGCACGGCACTCTTACTCGAGCTGGATGATGCGGACGAGACGCGTACATTGGAAGAGGTAGCTGAGGACTGTGAGGACTTTTGCCGCTTTTGGATCGCATCGCCAGATGGGATCGGGGTCTCGAGCTGAGGGATTCCTGTGGCTAGACCGGATTCCAACAAGAAGATCGCGGGAATTTCGTTAAAAAGAGGGACCTGAAAAAATGTGCTCTTAATTCATAGACTAAGTAAGGAAGGTAAAGAAAATTTGATTATTTTCGTGCATACATCTATGGCAGCGTTTAATAGATTCTACCACTTACTTGGGCATCCGCAGGTGGAACAATCGTGTCGAAATCCACCGGCGGGGAACACCTTACTTCTAATGTGTCCAGCGTCAAGACATCGCTCTGACAAGGTGATATTGTGAAAAGACTACACGCTCCAGCCGGGCTACGGCCAGACGAAGCAGCCAAACTTCCTCGGTCAGATCCAATATCCCTCGGGAGATCATCCTGGGCTGAGTTACTTCCCGTGACGGAGAGATCTGATGTCTGAGTTGAATAAGCGGGTCGAGATGTTGGTCCCTGAGACAGTTGCTTAGGCTGGCATGGAGAACCACAGGTTGTGACAGCGGACACTGGTGCAGGTGTTACGGGCCCCCTTGAAGAACTAGCCTTGGATTTTGGTCGACTCTTTTTGCTCCTTTCCAAAGCGATTGTCGCCTGCATCTCCTGCAACCGCCCCACAGATAAAATTGGGCACCGTGGTATTACAACCTTTGCCGATCGTCATGACGGAAACTTAGAACTTACATCAGTCAGTTTCATCATTGGTAAGATGACTACTTCATCCTCCTCGATGGAGTCCAGGAATGTCAGCTTTCGCGACCTTCCCTTCTGACTCGGAGTCATGGAATACTGAGACCCTGATGCCAGTTCATCTTTCACGGACACAAGTTCCGTTGCACTGAACCAGTCAGCCAAACTTCCTCGCTCGTCAAACTTCCGCTTCTTCGAAGACGTCGATAATTTAGGTGCAGGCAATAACACGAGATCCAAGTCAGAATCAGCAGTGCCGCAGGAGGTCATGGAAGATTCTCGCTGAAACAGAAACGCGAGATGGGTGGAGTTATTTCAGAGCAAAGAGTTTTAGGATAATCAAAACAATTACAAAGTGACATTACTTCAAGTCCCTGTCTGTCAGTCTGTCTGTCTGTCTGTCTGTCTGTCTGTCTGTCTGTCTGTTTGCCTGACTGAGTGTTTCTTAGGAAATTGGCGTATCGCCTAGTCTACCCATGGATTGCCTGCCTGAAATTTTCTGAATTAGGAATTGTCAATACTGTACCTATCGTCTGCATATAAACTGGAAAAGCAGAAAAGTAAATTACCATATCATTTCCGACCTTAGTCACATCGGAGCTTTCTACCACTGTCTCCGCTTCCGCAGAGGGGACGGATTGCGGTTCAGCAGTTATTTTCTTTGGTTTCGGCTGTTTGACGACTGGAGCCACTTTCTCCGAGCTCTTCATGGACTGTGAAGGTCGAGATTTCCGGGCAGTGCGCGATGGTGTCATAGCGAAGCTGATGAGAGGAGGCGTCGGTGCATCCTTGACGGAAGGTCCCTCTAATAGCGGTTCAGGCCGCATGGTCGGGGTCACCATAGCGTTCCTGGGGGG
Organism: Hypsibius dujardini; assembly: GCA_001579985.1. Classification (NCBI taxonomy): domain Eukaryota; kingdom Metazoa; phylum Tardigrada; class Eutardigrada; order Parachela; family Hypsibiidae; genus Hypsibius; species Hypsibius dujardini. Next base: position 3,282 of record LRSR01008944.1, on the reverse strand, counting down.
AGTATGAAAGTGCGACGTACTTGCTTCTGCGGCGAAGACGGCAGTGGAAGCAGCTGAGAAACCAGATTTTCGCGCACTCCGACGAGGAGTCAATAGAGTTCCGGTCGAAGACTTCTTGCGGCGCGAGGGCGTTGTGGGACTGCAAGACAAAGGTGGTCTAGTGAAGAGTATTCGTAGCCTTACTAGCTCAGACTCGAAATCGATCACAAACAAGTTATTAAGAACTTGCGATCAATCACTTATATATCACAGCGACACTTTACGTCGTTTGTTCAATCAACACTCGAACTAAATATAAGGCAGTTAAGAGCCAAGGAATTGCTTGATCAATTACAGTACTACAGTACAGTATTACAGTATTACAGTACTTTAGCTCGGCAGCTGACTTCTTTGCAGAAGCTGCAACGAACCAGTTAATCTACTTCATTCAAAATCAACGTTATCACTACCAAAATTCTCGCCCCCTGAATCGCAGAAGCTGAAGCGGAGCAGCTAACTTAAATCAAACTCAACATTATCATTATCAAAATTAATCCATAAAATTAATCACTATTATCTTCACTCGGAAGTCGGAATACTGCGGACGCGGAACAAGATGTTATTAAAGTAAACAACTCATCAATCAATCGCGGAGAGGCCTATTAATAAAAACGTAATGCTTAACGTAATGTTAAAACGATTCAAGACATCAATCAAGCAGACACAATAGAACAATACTTGTATAACTCGAAAACATGAACGATCATAATCCACCGGACATTCCATAAACTTACCCCGAATCTGTAATAAGAGTTTTAAGGCTTGCAGCAGGGTTTATGATGCCACTGCTTGCAAATTCCGTAATTATCCCAACGGCGCTAGGTTCAACATCGATATTAAGCGTTTCTATGGCGGTGATCAGATCCAAGGGCGATATCTCCGACTGCAGTTGCCGGCTCGCTTTTTTCGCCATCCGCATCGCAGCATTGAACGAAAGCGGCGACTGGGTGCTGAGAAATTTTTGATTCGGCCTTGGGAGTCGAGGACTCTTTCGAATCACAGGCACGGCAGCAGCGCCGTCGTCCACTTCATTCCCAGGCCCACTTCCGGACAACGAACGACTTCGGTCATTCTTGCTCGACAACACTGATTTCTTCGCTTCAGACGCGGCGTCACTCCGTTTCACATTTCGCTTGTTCAAACGTGGAGATTTCAGAGTTTTTACAGTTCTTCGAGAGGATATACTCCTTGTAGTTCTGGGTGGTGGCCTCTCGATCCCTTTCAAAACTGCGGTTTTCTTCCGCTTTACCATCAGACTTCCAGGTCGTGCTGCTGATGGCAACCTCGAGACTCGTTCAGGTTTTTTAAAATTGAGATCGGAGACAGGCGCGGGCCGGGAGAGTGAGGATTTTTTCCGAGATTTCAGCGACGTCGTGGGGAAGACTTCCACAGATGTCCCTGACTTTCGATGCGCGCCCCTTGTGTTGGGTCGCTCCATTTCGGAGATGGCGACAAACGCCAGATAGTCCAGGCTCTGCCAACGCGGGAATCACAATCAACAAATTACATCACACTTCGTTGCGGCGTTATCCAACGGCAAATGCTAAGATCCACGTTTGTCAGCTGGAAGATCCATTTTTCCATGCAGTTAACAGCGCTGAATATAAACCTCCGCACAGATAATCGCGAAACTGGTTTAGTAATGAGAAGTAAACCCTGCCAACAAAAAGAACCCAATAAAATAGTATACAAATTTATGTCAGGAAGAAAATAAAACGAAACAGCCAAAAGTAGCGAGGGTTTGAGATGGAATGTTAACGTTTCTGTCGTTTGAATGTAATCCGAGAAAACTCCGTGAAACGGGACAGCCTGAACTACTGTGGCGCTTCATTACGCATCCGTTGCAGCAAAGGAACTCACCTCGTGGAGAACAACTGACGTCAGCACCACTGTGTGATGGGACGGGGAAAGTCGAAGAAGACTAGTATTTTACAATAATCACTTTGCGGCGCTTGGGCAAAGTTGAAGTTACATCAGTCTTAGTATTAGAATTGCAAAACAGCCAGGTGAGCGTGGTGAAACAAAAAAGGTTCAATTGTTTGGTTCTTTCCTTAATTGATTGCAGCAATTTTTGCCAAGCAGCCTTTCTCTCACTTTCTCCCCGTGTACAGTAGCATATGATACGATAGCAGTAGAAATGGCTGTGTTCTGATTACGCCTGCACGTGCCAACCCAGGCTATTTCAAAAACGTGCAGGGATCTTCGTTAGGTTATTGGCTTGACGGGAATTCGCGGCCCCATCTCGGGAATTCGCGGCCCCATCTCGGGAATTCGCGGCCCCATCTCGGGAATTCGCAGCCCCATCTCGGGAATTCTTTGTTAGCTACAACTACGTAATTCGAAAACATCTGCGATGTTGGAGGTGAGAGCAACCAAAGCGGAGGGCAAGGGCAGTGTTATATTACAGTATTCTATTACTGGACAAGTACATCAATAGCGACAGTACGGCCGTCAATAAAAGGTGTCAAAAAATTCTGTCAAAAAAGGTTTCAAGAAATGGTATCAGTGGGCGAGTGAACATGGGCCGCGTGGGCCAAAAAGAGAGTTCTGATTGGCCTGTTGTCTTTTCTCGATCGTTGACAACTCGGCTGTTTTCCCGCTCAGCCAAATGCGATCAGTGAATTTCGGAAATTCACTGATTGCATTTCCTTGACAGCTTCGGCTGATCACTTTTTCAAACCCGTTTCATCAAAATTGTTTAATACATTTTGTTGATTAGGGAGGTTGCGCTTGCTGTAAAAAAAGAAACCTATACGAAACGAAAGAAGAAACGTCGTTGCAATCAACGTTTCTATCATCGTAACTCAGTTCACGTTACGCACGTTGTAACTCAGTTCACGTTGCGCACGTTGTAACTCAGTTCACGTTGCGCACGTTGTAACCTAAACGTAAACGAACAAAGCAACGTTTACGAAGCTTTCAACAACAACAACTGATAATGGAATAAAAGTTGATCTGATTCTAGTAAACAAAACAAAGAACGATTAATTCACCATTAATATGGATAATAAATGAATTTTCTTGTCTAAAATGCGGCAAAGCGGACGAGAGAGGTTGAAGAGCACTCATTTTGTCATAATTTTCAAATTTATGCAATCTAAGCGATCAAGGCTATGACAATCAAATCAGCAAAACTGTCCGATTTTTACCATCTCCGCCACGCGAAGACACAGATATTCCTTACTAACTCATGGATTCTCACTTCTGATAATCCAAATGGAAGATCAAACAATTTTCAAAATA
>LRSR01008941.1:0-15000 GCA_001579985.1 Hypsibius dujardini | reverse complement strand
TTATTCCATTATCAAATGTTGTTGTTGAAAGCTTCGTAAACGTTGCTTTGTTCGTTTACGTTTCGGTTTCATTGCGCAACGTAAACTAAGTTACGATGATAGAAACGTTGATTGCAACGACGTTTCTTCTTTTCGTTTCAGTATAGGTTTCTTTTCTAATGTCGAGCGCAACCTCCCTGTTACAGAACAAGACACAACGTCAAGGTCTCCAACTGAGCTACTGGAAGGACGCGTCGTTTTTGTTCTTGAAACGTAGGTCAAAGGCGCAGTCTCTAACCGACACACGCCCCATTGTCGTCGCATCTTGGTACGTTGTTTGCGCAGAAACACGAGCGACGGCGGCGGTCATAGCTGCACTGGCTGGAGGAAGCCCAGCCGCTTTTTGACGCACAGAGTCTCGCGCAGTTGGAAGATCCACAATTCATCTCAAAGGACATAGCTTGGGATTCCACAAAGGAGGCAGATTGCTGTTGCAAAGAATGTTTACATGCTCAATCTATCTGACAAAATAGCGCAAAACCAGAATCAAGCCTTACCTGCATAACCAGCACTAGCAAAAACAGAATTTTGAGAGACTGCATCGCGAGAGAATAAGGCTGGTTAGGGCCAATGTAATGAAACACTTCCAGAAATTATTGAGAAAAAAAGAGCCACCTGACTGAAAAATAAATTTTAGCGGCGCACGGTATTTATAAGGAAATTTATTGCATTAAAGTCTTGCTGCAATCCTGTTATGTAAGGGGTAAAAGAATAAATTAATCTTGCATAGAAACCCGTTTCGAGTACGGAATTTGCCATCACATGTCTGCGATTTGTTTTTCTACTGTAGATTTTCGACAGGTATTAAGAATAAATTGATCTTGCATAAAAACCCGTTTTGAGTAAGAACAAGGATATTTGCATCTCTGGGAGGCAAAATGTTCCAATTTTTTTGAGTTTGTCGTGTGCGCATAACTTAATTCTTGATATTTCAATAAAAAAATATAAATGCCTCCTAACATTTTTTAAAAACAAAAACCAGTCCGCGGTGGTACATAGGGGGCGCTCTCAATTTTGCCGGAAGTATCCTTTACTGATTGATGTATTTGCCGACACTATAGGCAATGGCGGCTGCAACGCCATTGATTGATCGATTTTAGTTCTTTAATTTTGGCATAGAGTAAGAATTAAGTAGGCAATTGATTGTTTATTTTTCGGTATTATCTTGGAAAGATCAATACTCGACTTCAACAGCATGTTAGCATTGTTTGTGAAAGTAAATACTAACCCTTGTCCCACAGCTTATATTTTGAAAATCTGTACCAGGCAAACGCTCTGGGTTGAATCACTACATGGGTTGAATCAGTCGGGTGGCGGAGGGCGCCGCAGGCGGTGTGTGTATTGCTGAATGAGTGTTGTTTACAATTTACACTCGTGGCGCCCTCCGCCACCCGACTGATTCAACCCAAGTAATGATTCAACCCAGAGCGTTTGCCTGGTATTCATTGATTCTCACATTTCGATGCTTTTTCATCCAACCATGAAGATCGAACAGATGGAACTAGTTATCAATCACAACGGTTTGCCTGACGACGTATCTGTCACGGAGAAGGATAGTGTCTCTCGACAACCATTTAGATGAAGCCAATACGTCGTTTAATGAAGTTGGTGAGGCAAATCTTGCTCGCGGTTCTGGATGGAATAATGCACCGGATTCAGATTTCAAAAAAGAGGCAGTTGCATATTGAATGTCGGGTAAGAAAAAACGATTGTCCTTGTCATCAGTCCCCTAAAATTTTTCAAAAGTGACCAACGAATCAATGCTGTTCAAATGGGTAAAACAGCTTAATCCTGACTCTTGAACGGGAAAAATGCGACAGATTATTGACATCTCGAAGGCAACGTACGACAAGGTTGGTTGTGCTTTCGCTAATTTATTGATTTCAGACATAGAAGCCTTTATTTTTTGAGCGTGCTATATAACTTGTTAAGGCTTGATTGAATGATTGCTCCATTAGGCAGAATCAGAACTTGCCATCATTTACGATTTCGATCTGACCGAATGGGCTCGTGATGCTGCTGTCAGCGTGAATCTCAACGGTTTTCGCGTTTCAAAGAGCTGGATTAGCAAGTTCAAGGAGGTGAACAATATTGTGGAGCGAAAAATCATGGAATAAGTCACCCGGAAAGGATAAACGACGAACCAGACTGCTACCTACCGGCGGCGGATTTTGTGGATCACGTCAAGGGGCTGATTTCGCTCTACGGGCCAGACGGCGTTCTGAATGCCGATCAGAGCGGTTTCGAGTACGAGATTTACTCGGGCAGGTCTCTGGGCACACGAGGTATGATATCAGCTTTTACGTCAGTATCAAATTATGCATACATGTCCAAGAATGTTTCCGCAACACTAACACTTGCTTGCCTGTCTGCCTGTCTGCCTGCTTGTATGTCTCTATATCTATTTCTCCGTCCGGCCATCTGTCTGTCCGATATTATTTTGTTGCATTCTGCTATTAGCAGAATGCAACAAAATAATATCGGACAAGAATCAAGAGGATTTATTAATCCTCTTGATTCTTTGCAGACGCTTTCCACAGCGCGCTAATCAACTATGGTCTCAGGAGTACCTGTGTCTTCCAAGCCTACTAGGACAGCCGCTCGGTGAGGATCCCGATCAAGTATCAGTCCATCATCGTCAGTTTCCCGACCAACGAGCTGGAGCAGGATAAAGCCGTTGAGAATCACGACGGCGCAGCGTATAAAGTATTGAATAAATTTAAATTAAATTAAATAAATAATAAAATATTTTTCATGTTAACCTAATTGAATTTTCTGCTTATAATTGCGCAGTCTCCTTGATCAAGAAAAAATAATTAGTTTTGAGGAGAAAAACACCATAAAATCCCAACCAAAAAATGTTCGTGTGGAATGTAAACCAATTTAGATACAACGACGTACTATTGCTCACCGCAATTACGTTTTGTATAATTATGGAGATTTATAAGAGCGTAATACGCAATTATCGAGCGCTCTTTTATACCATGACATATTTATGAAGTGCTTCAATATTGATTCCAAATTGATAGAGCATTCTGACTGTTGAGGGAATTAACATGTACACCGTTGATGAATGAATGAGTCTCTGCAGTGGGTCGTCTGTTTCAGAGTTCCTTCACACCCAGACAATTTATACAGGCAGGGTTTTGCCCGACGACCTCGGAGCGCGTGTTGGACGTTCGAACGTCTCACAGTACGATCAAATAGGCGCTTGATTGTGTGTATCAGACGTACTGTAAATGAGTACACATATGAACGTCCAATAAAATGGCTCATTAATGCATGAATAACATATGCTACAGCTCGAGTCAGGCCTTTCTTCAGTCGGAACTTCCGTTTCAGACATTTCAGACATTCCAGACATTCAATTCCATTGCCGATCATCTACATAGCTCGGACGCGCTAGAGGATTCCTTGGAGTTTCAATTCTTCCGTGGTTCTTTGAGGATGAGTACTTCCGTTTCGCTTTACGTGTTGTGTAAGTGTGATCAGTGATCATGGTCCATTTTAAGTACCAATATGTGCTCCCGGGAAGGATGTCTGGATGATGCTCACATATATACTGACTGGTAACTCGTACTGACGGATCTTGCAGTGCTGTCTGGATGGCCGGTATTCCTCACTCACGTCACCGGAGACGACGCTTGAGCAGCTGACCGTATGACGAACACCGAGCTCATTGTTTTGCATCCGATTCAAATGGGAATGTGCCGAACTAACTATCGTTGGGATTTCATATGCAGTAAAGTACAAAATCATCACACAAAACTGGGCGAACGGGGTGGGAGTGGTGTACGGTTTGGGAAGCCAACACACAGACCATCTCAATTCTGGAGTATACTTGAAGCCAATCTTCGGCATCGTCATTGATTTCAACGTTTTTGCGAACGCTAACCACGCAAACGACTCCGCGGCTCTTCAAGCCGCCTGCCTTACCGTGCACACGACATATGCACAGAACATTGCCAATGCCGGATTTGACACGAATAACTTTTTTGCGGCGACTGATGCGACTGTGGTTTGGCACACGCGATACGAATTCTCGTTTTTCTTTTAATTTTTCATACAAGTCTCAGCTCTTCAGGTTAATCGCAGTTAAATTAAATGCCGTGCTGTAATAATCTATGAGATAGGGCTTAATTATTGCCGCTCAGCAGACAGCGAAGATTTACAAGATGCTGCATTTAGAAAGCAAGCAATCATTAAAGCTTGAAAAATCGGGGCCTCGGTGTAGGTCGTCTGTTGTTCTGCAATTATGTTTTTATCAACAGCGGAATTCCCTGGCATTCAGCAGTGTGGGTCGCTCGCCATAACTGTGCGACACGGTAGGTTAATTTAATTATATACGGTACTGTAGAGTCTCGACCATTTGGTGCTCAATTTTTAGACTCACCCGTATATTATGCCTGCACACACTGTGCTACCCTGAAGTCGTAATATACGGATCCAAAGATCCAAGCAGAAGAAGAAAGTGTTGAGGATGAGGATGACTTCTACTGCAGCGGGAATTTGTAAGTGTCAATTACACGTAACGTTGTCTATATATTTGTGTCTGCACATTTATTCTGAATGTGAACAAGAAAATATACAGAAATGTCAAATTCTGAATGATAATTGCAGTGCTTCCGGTGTTAGTAGCCTTGCTGGTGAACTCGGTCGTGGTCGGTGGGGATGACACTTGCGCAGCTGATCGTACATATGGTGCCCATTGTGTTGATAATCATTTTAAGAGTAGGCATTATTGGTTTGTGTGAATTCCCTAATGAAATATAAAAGAACGCTGCACTGTCTGTGGTTTATCTGTATGTCTGTCTGTTTGTCTGTCTGTCTGCCTGCCTGCCTGCCTGCCTGCCTGCCTGCCTGCCTGTCTATCTGTTTGTTTGTCTGTTTGTCTGTCTGTTTGTCTGCCTGTCTGTCTACCTGCCTGCCTATCTGTTTGATTTGATCATTTTTTAGTTTAGATTTGATATTTTGCAGATGATTTCCATGCAAGCCTCATCAACTTCGTTATCGGTCGGACTAACCTGTTCGAAGCCTACAAAGCCAGTCGTTACTAGAAGAATCCAACACGGTATCAGTCCGTTGTCGATGGCTTCAAAAATAACAAACTCAACAAGGAAAAAACAACATCGAATGGGGATCGCGCTGCCTGTGCGAAGTGGGGAGCTCAAACAAGTCACTTCAGGGGCCTCGCTCTGGCTAGTTTGACCGATAACAGTACCGACTGGGCTACTCCCTTTGAATGAACATGATTTTTTCGTAATGAGGTGGACATTAAATTTCACCGCTTCACGTCAGTGACAATTCATGGTATTCCAACAGATGGTGAAAGAAATGGATACCGACATAAACAGGCAGACCGAGATAGAGAGAGCCAGACACAGATGACAGGCAGACAGGCAGAGCAAAAGAGAGACAGATAAACAGACAGCAATGTAGCAAGACAAACAGACGGACAAAGACAGACAGGCAGACAGCAAAATAGACGGATAGGTAGGCAGATAGACAGACAGACAAACAGACAGGAAACAAACCATCGGCAACTGTCAGCATCCGGCAGAGTATAATTACAGACAAAATAGGAAACCGAAAGCTATTTAACTTAAATGTTTTCATGACTGCGTACATTTGACGGAAATTAATTCACACTTTTTCTTAGAGCTGACTGAAATAGTAGAGCTTTAATAACCAACCATTCCGTTTGAGCAAAACGTAAAAACCACTGATATATGGGAGGAAGCAAACAACTTTTTCCCAAAGAAAAACAGAAGATAAATATACACTCTTTGTGATTCTATGTTAAAGACAAATTTTAAGGCAAGAGTTGACGGCGTACAAGGCCACAAACGCCGCAGTCGTGGAAGAAAAAGAGAGCCCCCGATCATCAAACGTAACCATCACACACCGCAAGTCCGTAAGGCACCGCAAAGAATGTATGTCCCAACGGTTCACTTGATTTCATGCGCGCGCAACACACACAGACACACAGACACACATCGACAGGAGCCAAACATCCGGCGGAAGACGAGAGAGGTCATGGAGCAGCACCGTAATTTGATTTGTTCGAAGGCGAGAGATGAGCAAGTCCAAAAATGCATCGAGACACGCGCTCAAAAGTCTCGATCCCAGCCGGTGGTGTCGTCCGGCGGTATTTCATCATCACCGGGGTAATTATCAAAATTATCGTGATCTATCGCGGATTGAATCTAAAAACCAAAACATAAAAGTTAGGACAATTATGTTTTCTGTCTGTTTGTCTGTGGGCCTATCTGCCGGTTTGTCTGCGCGTCTGCCTGCCTGCCTGTCTGTTTGTTTGTTTGCTGGTCGAACTGTTCATCTGTCTGTCGGTCGATCTGTTCATCTGTCTGTGTTCTACGAGAATGACTTACCTTCGGAATTATGGGAGCCTCCAACGTCAATTTCCGGAGACCTTCCCAGTTGAAACCGGTAAACCACTGGTGCTTCCGGATGTCTCCGAAGCCGCCTTTTCCAGCGCCCAACCGCTCCGACGGGGCGTCGCGACAGAGTTTCTTTATGAGATTCGCTGCGACACGGGTGATTTTTCGGTGGAATTCAATGGCATCGATACCGCGGAGGATGATGTTGTAGGTCCTCATTGGGTCCACTGCCGTGAAGGGCGGACTGAGAAGAGAAAAGAGCGAAGTTTCAGATAGATAACTTTGACTTAACCCTTCTGTCTGACTATATCTTGCTCTTAATGTCTCCCTGACTCCGTCTGTTTGTCTGTCTGTCTGTCTGTCTGTCTGTCTGTCTGTCTGTCTGTCTGTCTCTTAAGTCTGTGTCTATCTGTCTGCCTGCTTATCTATCAAGCTGCCTGCAATTCAGTGTGCCTGCTCCAGGTGTAAGTCCTTATCTCTCACTAAGCACTTCTTACCTGCCGGTCAGCAGTTCATACATCAAAATACCCAGCGACCAATAGTCCGCCGACAAATCGTGGCCCTTGTTCAAAATAATTTCAGGGGCCACATACTCGGGTGCTAAAGCAACGAAAAATCACATTACCCCATCGGGTCTAATGTCTGTCAATAAAAAGGAAGCCAAAAAAATACGGACAACGCCTGAATGCAGACTCTTACTTCCACAGAAAGTGTACGTCTTCCGACCCACGCCCAACCGCTTAGCGAATCCAAAATCCACCAGCTTCACGTATCCCTTAGCGTCTAACAACATATTTTCCGGCTTCAAATCGCGGTAGATAATGCCACGGGAGTGGAGATAGGTTAGAGCTTCCACCACACAGCCGGTGTAGAAGCGCGCTGTCGGCTCGTCAAACGAACCCCTAGTTTGAAGAAACAAACAATTCCTCAATGCCTAAAGCTCAAAGTCCGTGTGAAAGGCGGTGTCTTAACCGGGCGAAGGATTAACCACGCGAGGGGCTAAGGGTATCACGTACTTATCTCGCAACACAGTCCAGACTTCACCGCCCTGCAGGACGTCCATCAGCATGTAGAGGTACTTGCGATCTTTGAACGTTCGGTAAAGTCTAAAATTACAATTAGAAGTTAAAATGCAACAAAGAACATGACAAAAAAGCAGACAGACGAGGACAAACACTTACACACACAAACCAACAGACAGACAAAAATACAAGAAGATTGACAGACAGAAAGATTGCTAGACCGATGGAGAAACAAACAGACACACACACACATAAACAGGCAGACAGACAGACAGGCAGACAGACAGACAGACAGAGCAGACAGACAGACAGACAGACAGACAGACAGACAGGCAGACAGGCAAACGCAACGCCTCCTTACTTGACGATAAACTCCGAATTGGATTCCTCCAGGATGCGCTTCTCCGACATGATATGCTCCTGCTGGCGCGTCTCCACAATGTGATGCTTCTTCATAGTTTTCAAGGCGAAAGACTTGTTCGGATCCTTGACGAACTGGACCAGCTCCACCCGACCGAAACCGCCAACTCCCAACGTAGCCACCACGCTGAGATCGGACAACTTCAGATTGGCATATTCGCCCTTGATCGCTCTAAAAACGAGGAGCAAAATTTAATTAAGGAAAAAAGTCTAGAGAACCGAAAACCGTCAGACAGTTGCTTACTTGAACCGGTCGTTCTCCCCGTCGTCCTCGTAAGTCTTATTAAGTTCCTCGAGGGTGTTGAGCATCTGATTGAAGCTCCTACGCAATAAGAAAGGCATGGTAAAAAAGACATGGAATGTGAACTGTTATGAAGAGATTCAAGTAGGTTATGCAAAAAAAATACGAGGGCTCGTACTCTCGGTCCAAAACCAGACAGCTGACGCCTTCTTTACAGTCAGCGATAATATTTGCAGTTCGGTTTTCCTCGCTGCAAAAAGAAAACGAACCCAAATTTATAATGAGTTACGAGAGAGACAGGTGTGTGCCTGGGCTTCAAGTTTTGGCGCAAAAGTGGTGTTCATATTTATTTACTCTACATGCACCATCGTACCCGCGGAGTGCTTTCTCGCCGAAAAAGTCGCCACGTTCAAGGTAGCGGATAAACTTCTCCTCTTCTAACTCCGAACCCTTACGAGTAACTTTCACCTGCAATAAACAGAAATGAAGACGGATCTAGGTAGTAAACAAGCAATGCAATCTACAAATAAACTGACCAACAAGTAGACAGGCAGACAGGATGACACACAGGCAGATCGACTGAGAGAAAGACAAACAGACAGGCATGCAGACGAAGAGATTGATCGGTAGTCAAGCAGGCTGACATTCAGACGGACACTCAAACAGACAGACAGACAGACAGATAAACAGGCAGATAGACAGGCAGGCAGACAGACAGACAGACAGACAAACAGACCGACAGATAGACAGGCAGACACATGAACAAATAGAAAGACAAAAAGTAGACTTAATTACATTACTTAGGTAGACAGACCAAAAAGACAGGAAGACACAGGGCAAAAGACACGGAAAAAACATACCCTGCCTTTGCTGATGATGAAGAAGGTGTCGCCCTTTGCACCCTGACGTATGACGTATTCCCCGTCGTTATAATGATACTAGAAAGGCGATAGAAACCCCGCAATTATTGACAGATATGGGGTCACGGTCAGTCTCGCATGCTGACAGACAGGTTCCCACCTCGTCTATCACATCCGCAACACGTGCCAGTGTGTCGTCTGGAAGGCCTTTCATGGCCGGAACACTACAGTAGACGATAATGCAAAACCGAACTGATAAGTGACCCGCACTGGCAGCGCAATATTGCTTGTTTTTACGGCCAACAAGTCAAGTACCTCTTCAAAAAGCTAATGTACTCCTGTTGCTTCATAATGCCTTGCCGCATCATGATCATCTGGAAGGACTGCCGATCGATCGCCCATACTTTGCATGGTACCACAGCTAAAATGGGAGGGAAACGGGCCAATAAGCTCCCGAAAACAATTCCCACACAAAAGGGATTCAGATTCGGACAAACCTCGAATTGTCGCAGTACGTTTGGTGTTGTAGAGGATGGCCAGCTCACCAAAGACCTTGCCCGGTCCCATACTGCAGAGCTTTTTGCCATCTTTTGTGACCTCCACTTCTCCGTCTGAAAGGAATATCACAAATTAAGCAACTCACTCACCGTCAAGAACAGGCAGAAATACACAGACAGACGAACATTAAATATACCGAAGAACAGACGGACAGACAAACAGACAGATAGACAGACAGACAGACAGACAAATAAACAAACACATACAGAAAAACCGGCAGGCAGGCAAACAGGAAGAAAGGTAGACACAGACCGTAAGTCGGTTTCCTTTGAAGATTTACTTACCCTCAAGGACGTACATGACCTTGCCATCTTCGCCCTCCTTGATGATGAGCTCATCCGCCGCGTACTCCACATAGAACATGCAGTCGACAATTTCGGAGATTTCCTGCTGGTCATAGTTCTTCATGAAGTCATTCTCCAGGATGGCCTGTTTGATTGTCGCTTTTGATCTATAAAAATGTGACGCAGCCCATTAGAAAATGACTGCGCGACAAAACCCTGCCAGAAATCCACTAATAAAGGCCATGAAGCAAGAGCTTCTAGGATTTCAACTGTCCGTTCGTCTGCCTATTTGTTTGTTTATCTATCCGTTCAACTTTTTGCGTATTCGTCTGTCTTCCTGTCTGTCTGTCTGTCTGTCTGTCTGTCTGTCTGTATGTCTGTCTGTCTGTATGTCTGTATGTCTGTCTGTCTGTCTGTCTGTCTGTCCGTCTATTTGTCTCCCAGTAATTCATAGTACATGTAACCACATACAGACAAATATCACAGTGCCATAAATCAGACAACCGCTTCCAGAGCTTCTGTCGAACAAAAAGCCGACGGTCTAACTCTCCAAATTTCAGTGATCTGACAGACAAGCCCAGACCCAACCACACGGACCACACCCATTGTGCAAGATGAGTAAAATTAACATTCGTCAGTAATGTCGTGGTGGAACGCAAAGCATGGGAGATCTTGATGCGAGCACGTAAATTCCGGTGGAAATTCATCATGATCAAGATGAGGAGTGAAAAGCAGGAGTGACAAATATCCTTCCATTACTCAACAGCCTACACCGTCAGGTAGCCGCGGGAAGAGGTAAGCGCAGAACAGTTACTCAAGCGAGGTAAGCACAGAACAGGGTGCATGTTGACCCACGAACTCGACTGCCGGAGGGGATAATTTCAACCTCCCTTTGACCCTCCACGTCGATTTGTATTATCCAATCTATTCAGGTGGAGGAGCTCTTGAGCCCTTGATTTGAAAGCCTCACCGGACTCGGAATTGTTTACAGTATTAATGGGGATGATCTGGATTATGTTGATTGGAACACGTACGATGTATGACATCTTAGGACTGAATTAACTAGGCATACCTCCGCTGTTTGCCTTTCTCTGTCTGCTTGGATGTCTGCTACTCGGCTGATCTGTTGTGTCTGTCAGTCTGGCTGTCACTTTGTCTGCCTGCCTGGCTGTCTGTCTGTATGTCAGTCAATCTGTCTGTCTGACACTTTGTTTGTCTATCTGTCTGCCTGCCTGCTAATCTGTCTGTCTATTTGTCTGTCTGAATGTATGTCTGCCCATCTGTCTTTATGTCTGTCTATTTGTCTGTCTGTATTTATGTCTATTGGCCTGCTTTTCTGCCTTTCTGTCTGTCTGTCTGTTTGACCGACGATATGAGATACAACACCTACAGCAAAGCAATCAAACGCATCCGCCTGCGTGCTCGGAGCGGCAGCCAACCTCCGCCACCACCACCAAATCCAGGAGAGTGCACATAGTGCGTCAAAATAATGGTTCGTAATTCGAAATCCTGCAACTGCTGCCCTGTCGTCGTCAATGAACATTCCGAGCAGTCCGGCACCAAAGAGAATCCCAACGAGCTGGACGACGACGACGACACCCGATTCGGAACTGTACGACCGCCTTGTCCATCGACGTCCATCGATTCGTCAGATTCCTCATCATCGTCCCTCATCCCCACAATATCTCCATAGGCATCCTCCTCTTCCTCCTCCTCCTCGTCAATATAGAATTCAGGCATATCGCTCACCCAGGCAGACAAATCTCAACGCTAATCAGACACGTCTACCACCGTCAGCAATAATTTCAAAAGTGATTTATATAGAAATAAATACAATTCCAGACATGCAGGCAACAAAGCAAATGGACAAACTGATATCCGATTGTGAGAGTGTTCTTTTAATTAAGAAAACCCATGCGACGAAGGATAAGGCGATTGTAATGAAAGTCGGAAGTCCGATGCGGAAGAAAACAAGGTCACAGGCACAGGCAGACAGGCAGTCGCGACATGCACTATGAACTCCAATGGCTTCGCAGGCATGTAATTAGTGCGAGCATCCGCTAAAACGTTACGCAAGCCGAATCGAGAAGAGTGAAAGAAAAACATAGTCACAGTAATTGCTGGTCTGTAGACATGACAATTAAGATAAGCCTGATGCCCGAACGTACGAATTTAAGACACACGTATAAACGTATTGGGTAGTGTTGATTAATAGAATTTATTTAAGCGGACGACACCATGGACTTTGTATTCCATGGTGGAGGGTGAGAGTTTGTGTGATTGATTGTAACTTGTTAAAGCCAGCGGTGGAGGCGATGACAGCCGCTGCGGGAAATGATTCGCGTAGGGTGTGTACGTAAACCATAACATGGGCATCAAGGTCCACATTGAAGGCAAAGGGCGCCGGAAAAGTCGAAGACCCGTTAAAAGCGGTCGGCTAATAACGAAATGTCTTACGTTAGACTTAACACCAGTGGAATTTCCCAGTCTGGCCTCAACTCGGGGTTTTACCAAAAAAAATCTGGAAATACGATAACCTGGGGGGAAATGTAGTTCAGTCAGCCGAGTTGATTTGACAAAGTACGCAGGACAAGAGGCAGGCAGACCGACAGACAGACAGACAGACAGTCAGATACAGGGCAAACAGGCAGCTGGAGAGACGGGAAGACAAACAATCAAGCAAAAGAACGGGAAAACAGACATGCAATCAGGCAGACAAAGGACAAAAAATCAGACAGATGAGCAGATAAATCTACAGACAGACAGGCAAAACAGTAGACAGGTAGAGTGACAGGAAAATACAGATAAACCGACAAGCAGTCAGTTAGGCAGGCAGACAGGCAGACAGACCGACTGGCAGACGGACAGTCAGACAAGGCAGACAGACAGACATACAAACAGACAGACTTCCTAACTATCAGTCAGATGAAGCGTCCATTCAGTTCTCGTTACGCAGAATCAAAACGTACATATCGCTTTTGGGAAAATGCGCCTGTACGGTCGCTGTGGCGAACTGCCCAATCGGTTCGGCCGAAATAGCGACCCGCTTGGCGTTCTTCTTCCGCGGCACCACGATGCTCGCTCCCACCGTCACCGACGATTCCGTTCCCGGCAAAATCCCCGAAGTCGGTATCAAACTGGTCTCCAACGGAATCACGCGTAGCGGAGCCATCGCCGCGGCCACCGCGTTCCCCCGCAGGATCCGCACCTCCTTCCGCATGGCCTCTAGCTGGCGCTCGCGGATGACCGCCGTCCGGCGCAGCTCAGAAATCTCTCCGTCCTTCCGTTCAATCTCCTGCAGTTTGCTGAACAGCGCCCACTGAAAGTCACGCAGCGACCCCATTGACTAGGAACATAGGGAACAAGGTGGGGTTTCGAGTTCCACTAGCCGTCTAAAGGAACCATGAACGTCCCGCAAAACGAAAGAGAAAGATGCTGTCCGAAAATGAGGAGATAAGTCGCCGGAAAGTTGTTTCAAAAAATTATTTAAAAATAAATATAGCGGTCGAGAAAACGAACGAAGAGTGAGCGCTGCCTCGGATCCGCTGTAACAAAGGAACGGAAAACGAACGCTCCCTAAAATACTTTCGGAACACGGTAAAAAAACTAAGAAAAAAAGAACGCCGAACGCCGAAAAAGGAACTGAGAGTGAACGCTGTAAAGAAATCGTTCCTACAGAAGAAAATGGAGGAAAAATTATCCTTATAAAACGAACGGTGAACGCAATGTGTTCGAAATCCTTTCAAACGAATGAAAATTGCAGCAAAAGCGATCGTCCAAAATCGTGGAGAGAGAACGCTGTCCGAAAAAGCCCCAAAAAATGAAAAATGTTCGCCAGAAAACGAACAGAAAACGAACACTGTTCGGTTCCAACAGAAAACATAGAGTTCAATAAAAAAACAATCTGCGGAGAAGGGAACAGCGATCGAACGTGTCTGAGATCGCTCAAAAAGATGGGGATCCAAATACGCCAGACATGGAACCGAGAACGAACGATGTTCGGCTCAAGCAGAATAATTAAAGTTCAATCAAAAACACCTCGACGAAAACGAAACAAAAAGGAACGGTGTCCGAGAACGCTTTCCTGACCACAAGAAGAGAACAACAAATTAATACGGAAAGCCTTATGCAAAAAAGCACAAACTACAACTACAAACTTCCGACACAAAGAGTCAAAACACCGGAAGCAAGAGATTGGCAATTGTATCCGTGACTTTGCCGAAAGCGCAACAAAATCCAAACGAGACAGTCGGTCATGTGCGCTCATGAAATCGGTTTCGGAAAGCCGCAAGCGAGAGTTTTACGAGAGCTGACAAGATGCCTCATCTGGCAAGCGATCCTTCCCTTGCATCTTGTCGTCCTTGTCTGTCGATCCTGTCGATCCCTTTTGCTTGCCTGGGTGGACAGCCGACGCAATAGAACTGTCAACATCGTTCGTTCCGAAAACTCTGTTGATATGTTTTTCCTCTCTCTCTCTTTCCTCTCTGCAATCTGCTTGTCTCTATCCTGCAACTGGAGGATCAGGCATCTGCATGGTCCCCACCGTCACAAGGCATTGAAATCCGAGACGTCTACAAGAGTATAGTATATGTAGAAGGTTTCTGGCTAAGAAGTTCATGACGGATATAATGTTACGTCGGTTCGATCGTTCAGCACCTCATCCCCGCCCCCGCACAGGGAGGAAGTTGTCTTCTTTTTATGCTCATTCTTTTGGCCAGCACTTCTTGCATCGCGTTTCTTCTCGGTCACGATTCTAATTGATGCATGTCTGTCTGTCTGTCTGTCTGTGCGAAGAGTCGGAGAGGGCGGGCGGGCGGAGCGGAACGGGGGAGGATGACGCAGTCGCAGTCGACTGATGCTCCAGTGATCCCGATGGTTCGAGGAATGGGCACGGTGTCGTGTACGAGGATCAAGCTTGTAGAACACAAGGTGTTTTGTCAAAAAATGGGGGAATGGAATGGGGGATCATAATACGGGGTGATCTAATGGCGTTTGTTAGGTTCATATCCTGCGGGATGAACGATGGATCATCTGTTTACGCTTCAGCCGGTTAGTTATCTGTCTGTCTGTCTGCATGCCTCCCTGCCTATCCGTATGTCTGTGATTGTGTGTGTGTGTGTGTGTGTGTGTGAGTGTGTGTGTGTGTGTGTGTGTGTGTGTGTGTGTGTGTGTGTGTGT
>LRSR01008940.1:0-17874 GCA_001579985.1 Hypsibius dujardini | reverse complement strand
GGTGCTCTCAATGCTCTCCACAGAGTCTCCTTGTTCCAACCGCGCCATCCATCAACACACTCAACAATCAGCGTCACATTTCATTTATTAGTGGGAGTAAACACGTAATAAAAATGAGTGGATTAGTAGCAATTCGTTTGTAGCAAAATTAGTAAACACAAATTAAAATAAACAAGCAGGAGTGCGATTATATACGTACGGCAATACAGAACCCAGACAATTGATTATTGTATTAGTACATAATGACTTACTAACATCGCCGACGACATTCAATCGTATTCTGAATCGTCCACATTCCACATCATGGCAAAAGACCAGGTATGTACCAAACTTGGACCGGAAGTTTGGTTTTCTTTCTTCATCTGTTTTGATTGATCGATTGTACTACTACTACTACTACTACTACTACTACTACCTACTACTCTATACTACTATGGTACAGTATGTGATTCCGTCAATCGATTTTAGGAATTGGTAAATAGTAGAATTGTGACTAGCCGTCTACTGTACATTATGAGCAGGCTGAGAATAAGAGTCATTAATATAAGTGAAAGTGTTTTATTGGCGGTAGTACTGTAATTTCGGTAAAGAAACTGTCGTCTTGGCCTTGGATGCACCAATTTCATCCGGCGGAGCGATCGAACTCTATCTAAATCCACTACACGTTGGCACTAGATGGAGGATGCAGAGTGTATGGTAAGAGGAGAGGAGCCACTCTTACTGGGGAGTAATCAACGTACGGTATACGAATAATGAGCTCGTGTCGCAAAGGAAAAGAATGGGTCAGGGAGTTTTATGGGATGGGACTCATCAGACTTAGTACTGGATGAGAATGAGCCCGCGTGTGCTGTACGAGTACGAGTACATGTATTATCATTACAGTATCGACTGATTTTCTCTACCTGCAGGGCACATGGCGGGATCGGATCGACCCATGATCCACCCGAGAGGTTCCGCAAGCGCAGGCTGCAGCTATAGTCTCCTCTCCATCCCCTCCCCACTACATTTACGTGACACATCCCACCGGTCCGTTTCTCGACATTACTCATATCGTTGTAACATTTTTCGTCTAAGCGAGCCCTTCTCTTTGACTCGAGCAAACGCCCTTCTTGAGTCCTCATTTTCAGGCGGAGAGAGAAGACAACTCGTCTCCCAACTTATTTTTTCGTGTATAAAATGAAGGTGGAGGAGATGAAAAAATTGGTAAATGTTCTAATGCCTTCTCCAAAGACATGATTTATTATATTAATAGGAATAAAAGTTGCTTATTCTTTTCCTTCCTTCAGGCATGGGACGTGTGGGAAGTTTATCGAGGATGGGGTAATTGGGTCTATCTCCGCTACCGACCCTACAAGGTCTACGTTACGCTGCCCAATGTGGCAATGTTGGCTGTCACGTTAGCTGCCATCATTTGGGCCACCCTCTTCCTGGCCAAGCGACATTCTAAGCGACGCAGAGACTTTTACTTTCAACAAAACCAAGGTCTCATCAAGCAAGAGGACATCTTTGAGGCTCATATGGCAGAGAGGGAAACCAAGCTCAAGACCAAGTTCAAGTCCAAGGGACCATTCACCTCCATGGATTCGGATCCGCTGAGCAAGCTGTCGGATGGATGTGGACGGGGAGACCAAGAGGTCAGGTCAAGTGGTGCTATGGGACAGCCGGTCAACTGCCCATTCAAGCATTTGTTTGGTGGAATGATGGAGTCTGATGAACAGTCAGCCCATACCACATCGCAGGACCAGGAGACCATGTCCATGTTGCGTGATCAGGTAGATGGCAGATGGCACATTGATTTTTTCGAGTAGGATAACTCCGTCGACCATCGACCGGTTTTCCGTGTTTTCCCTTACTTATGTGTACCGCATGCTCACTCCTGCGAATTTCTGCCCACGATCTGCCTTTTCGGTTGGGACACTTGGTATTTCATGAGTTTGTTCGTTTCAGTCATCCGGGAAACGTAACGTCTCCAAATGCCTTATTACCGATAAGCATGCAAAGGGGCTATTGTGGTTGATCGGCTGTCCATATGTTATAAGTTCTATCAACGTGTTACTAAACAATTCATGCTATCATTATTTTACTGTCTACTAGATTCACAAGAGCATCAATCGCCCGGGTGAGGGAGAGACTCCTGCTCAGCACACGGGATCATATGCAGATTTGTTTGACCGTGATTCTGGTGATGAGGATGAATCGCAAGTGGAGGAGCTCACGTATCGCACTAAAGACGGTCGCGACCCCTTTGAAATGGCTGCCCACATTCCAGGCGAGTTGAAGAAGATTCAGAACAAAATCACCACCCGTGAAATGGAGAAGCGTCTGACGGAGGAGCAGCGAAAGGAGGAAGCCCAGTGAGTAATGTTGCTCTTAACTGGGTCGACTGGACATTTGGGTGATCCATGTTGATCGTTTTTCTTTATGCAGAGCTCGACGGGAGCAATTGGAGCAAATTTTCAAACTGATGCAAAACCAGAAGGACAAGTTCGGTGCGCAGAACACGGACGATATAGAAGAGCAGATGCGCATGTACTCATTGTAGTTTAGTGGCATCCTCTGTGAGTGAGTGTCGCGTGTCCCATCCAGATCCAGTCGATCTGCATGTCACATATACGGTAGTTCCATGACTTGCACTTGATTCTGCAATTTTTCCGTGTTTGGGTCCTTGAGCACGTTTCTCCTTTTTGGATAGCCGTCCACTTTTGCGTTTGATTGATTGCATAGCCGGTATCATTTCTCTCCCACGCCATCATAGTGTCATCTCAAGTCCAGGCAGATTCTCTATTAACCATGGCAGGTAGTTGTTGACTTTAGTATAAAAGTTGGGGGTGAGCGGCTGTGTCCGGCATCGCTGAGGCGAATTACCACTGGTCGAGAGGATAAACGAAAATATCCCGTGGAGGTAATGGCTACTAGTTTCAGCGTTGAAGCATACTAGCGGTCCTCCACTGTCCCCGTAACTGGAAAAGAAATACAGTAATGCACCCGCATTCTTAACAAACCACACAGACAGACACAGACTATTACCAGCCAGATGGGCCACCGTCAGTGACAGTGCAAGTCATTGCTCCAGCCGGGTACTGAGGAATAGCAGAACACGTTTTCGGTCCCAATATAACGACATTTGTCCAAGACAAGGCAAAAGGTCTAGGAGCTGGACAAGCTTCGTCGGCGAAAATGGGAACAGGGCAGCCAAACCCGCTCAGTGTACACAATTCACCTGTCAGCAGGAAAGGCAATAATTACTTTCGTAGCGTCATTACTTTAATAATGGCTGTTTCTTATTCAAGGGTTTTTTAAATGTCCCGACAAAGTATTCTCTTTAGTTTAGTCTCCTAGTTAACCAATATTTCCGTGCTAATTTGTATTGTAACTTTTGTTTTCTTTTACTGTCCGAATGGGAAACTGGTCAATGATTCCGTATGATCAATTACGTGTCCTGGCGTACCTTACGGGATATTTTGACTTAACTTACGAATATTAACTTACGGGCGAACCTGTCACAACTCACCCGGGTTAGGCTCGCGAATATTATCGAGACAGATGGTGCAGGTGCATGGATTATTTTGCAAGTCGATAGGTTCGTCTAACTCTACGAGGGCCATGTCATTCAAATCGAAGAATCTGCAAAGAACCAAGGCTTCTTTTCCATTCATCAAAACACCGGCTATTCGTGCCAGTTTGCAAGAACAATATTTGGAAAGAAAAAATTACTACAAATATTACCCTCTATTAATTGTGTGTACCGGTATGTTGGTATTATTACATACCGGTTTCCACTTGGTTTCGAATATAGTTGATGGACTGTTAACCGTTTAATTTTTACAATCCGCTCACAGTTTCGTTGAGTTTCTCGAGGAATACTATCGAAACCGATGAAGGCGCGCAACGGGCTAATGTCCTTCACCACCGTCCCGTCATGCCTGTAATAGTGAAGTCATATATGATCAAATCATGTTAATTGTTAACAGAGTGCAGCTTACTCAGTAGCACAATGAGCGGCTGTTAGAATGTGCCGAGCACTCATCAGCACACCCGAACAATGTCCCTTTGAGGGATTGAAAATGGCCACTGCCCAGCAAATGTCTAAACCCATCGAATTGTGCACGCTGTGCAGACCAGGATTTGAAATTTCCGAGTTGCCAAATTCTGATTCTGATCTTCCCATACTGTTGTCCGGAACAGGAAAAGTTGACTGCATCTGCATGCGACGAGCGACATTAAGAGCTCGTTGAGAATTACCGGAAGCGGTCTGAAAAGCCAACCCGAACAGATCCGCTGTGGCGTTGGTTTTAGGTCGACCACAGTTGCTTCGACCGGCCAAGGAGATGCGTGGTAGAGCGCAAGTCGTGGAAATCTCCCCCAAACTATCATAACAGCCAACAATGTTGCGGAAGAGGCGTGGAGCCGAGTAACAGTCCACAGGCTTTCAATTATAAGCACACAGAATTCAGATAAAGTTAACTAAAAACTTTTTCTTACAGTACAATACTCGTACTTGCACTTACTTGCACCGATAGGCCAATCAGAAAATGCTGTTGCTGGTCGTAGTCTGAAAATACAGAGGAACCAAGCTCGTTCATGATAGGCTTGGTTATAAAAATCTCTTGAGTTATAATTAACGACTGCCTGGTACCAAGCTACGTAACTCACCCCCGGTGCAGGTCAAAGAGCCACCTATTCCACCAATACAGTATCCGGAAACGTCCGGTGAAATACCGCAAATCAATTTGCTGAAGCAATACACATTTTGTTATCCCCCGCGCCTCGTCATTTGTCTAAATACGTGCGACTTTCTGTCGATTTGATAAATGACATTTGATAGCTAACCTGACAATGGTCGCCATTTGAACCGACGGTAAACGCTGTGGCTCCAGCAGTTTCGAGCACATTTGCACTGATATTAAGTTTGTTTTATAGACCAGTAAGTCTAAACTTGTGGATGATTTCTTGCCTTTGCCTGAGGCTGCACGCGGTACACAACACACATGGGCAAGTAATCAAACTTGACTGTTCAACTGAAATATGAGGAGGGGCTTACCGGTATTTACGAAGCCAGAGACATAGCAAATTGATGAAGTCGTCAATCGAAAGAGGTCATCTTGAGTTGGTAAACAGACGCGACAAGTGCATGGGTCAGGGAGGATGCGCCCCTGATGAATTGGTAAAAGTGCATAACCTTTATGGACGAGAGTGGCTAACAGAGAGTTAGACAATACGTCTTCCATAGCAATGGAGTATTCCTGACCACAACGAGCCTGGGAGAAATCCAGAGACTGTCTTAGTTCGTAAACCGGTTTGCCGATGGTGAGTATTACGCGCTTTGCAGTTGTGGTGAGCTCTTTTCGCAGTCTCATTACACCTTCCATCGGGAAGAGTATGTGGCTCGAATTGAAGATGACAGCATCAGACATGTAGTTTCGCTCTCCGGTAGTCCTCAGGATGCTCAAAGATGCCTAAAACATTGGAATCAATCAAGGGACAATAGAAAGCAATAACAAGTCCTTCAGAACTCTGCACGTCTATTCTTTTATTCTTTACAATAGGAACCACTATCTGCATTCAAGTATTAATTACCATCCAACAGATGTCTTTGGTGACTGCATCTGTCAGCGGTCGCAAGCGTCTTGGACTACGGATCGAAGAACCAACCGTGCCACATGCCATCTCGTCCAAGGACATTTTGACGGTTGTTTCTGCGCAGCAAACCTGCAGCTTCTTCAAGCAGTCCCGGGGCTCTTCTTCCATTTCTTTATCCCAGCATTCTGTATTGACGTCCCCAATATCCACGCATGTGCCCAAACTAAACAGACATCAACCCTCAGCGAAAGTTTTTTTTAATGCATTGAAATATTCTTACGTCTGACTGCGAAGGATCTTGCAAGTACGCCTCTGCTGGGGCGTTGAGGTGTATGGGACAGATGTCACAGGTTTCGCTTTCCTAGTGGTATCGAGTGCAATGCTGTCGGTTTGCCCGTTTTTCTCGTTCCAATGAGCCCTTTCTGCCGTCAATCGATGGATTGTGGTAGTGGAATAATTGAAAAGCTCGTAGCTGGGGTTCCTAGGGACAATCAGCGAAGAGCTGGGACACCAAAGCAGATAATGGATCAGAAACCATAGCGCTTTCATCTGCACGCTGTTCTTCACACCTCACTCTATACCGGTAGATCGCAGCTTCACTTCCTAATGAGAGCGAACGAAACATCTGAATCATAAAGCTAAGAAAGTGGACAATTTTCATTCACGAATGGAGACAGTAGAATTTACAGTTCTATTTAACCGTGAAGAAGACGAGAACGTCGGCGGTCTAAGCAATCATCAGCGTCGAACTAATTAGGCGGCGCGAGCCCTGAGTGATTATTATAGTTGTTTTTTTGATTTACTAATGCGGATGAGCTGGATGAGCTGAAGGGAAGGAGGGTACATATATATAATACGAGCATGTAACTTTCATTTTCACTACTGCATGTACGTCGGTCTTGGGCGACTGTTGAACGGACGGACGAGTAAATCATCTTTTCATAAGAAGCGCTGCTAGAGAAGGCCATAATTTCTCTTGAGTTGTCCGTTCTAATTGACCATCACGTGAGAGGCCGGAGGGTTCAAGCTGGATGCGCAGTCAAGCTTTTTTATCGTTTAGATGAAATATAAAGTTAAAACTAGAGTCTTCTCGCGCGTTGGCCTGACTATACGGTAAACTGTAGGCACCTAATAGGACAATGGACGGCTGCTGTGCCACTTTCTCTTCAAACTCAACGGACAACTTTTTTATATTCAGTGTCGCAGCAATATTTTCGCCTTTGTAGCACCTTTTGACGAACGCCGCACTTTGTGCGTGCTGGATCACTGACTCTCTCCTTCTCATTTTCTAACTTGCCTCAGATGCGCAGCCGTTAATTTAAGTGAGGACCATGACGTTGATTTCACATTTACACTACCAAAACAAAATTAAATTACAACAATGACGACCTACAAAAAAAGTAATCGCACACGAGGCAGTAAAGGTGTTTCCTGCTTTGTCTGTTCTCAATAAATGTATTGGACTAGACGTGTGTGCCGCTGGGAGTTAGCTAGCCACATCCATCTCTCAACATGCCTGCTAACATTTTCCTCCTTGGTTTACTAGTACTGCATGCTGTTCATGCCGAAAATCAGACGAAAATCACTGTAGGTTTACTGGTGACTGAATCCACCACTCACCCTCTTCGTGTCCAGCTCAAGGATGAATTTGGCGGAGTATCGTGCGGAGTACCTCGTGTGGGTGATGATGATCCAATGTAATGTCCTGTCTGCACCTTTGAATAAACTTTCTGAAGCCGATGAATCAAGGATGACGACCCCTTTATAGGGGACTGATGCTGGCCAACTTTGGTGGACGGAACCTTGACGATCGGGCAGGAAACTTGAGTGTAGCTCCAACGGTGCGTTGTCTTTTCTTAGACATTATGTTTTTGCTACAGCTAATTTATTATAGATTGTCGGTGGAACGGACGCTTTGTTCGGTCAGATTTGTTGGCAGGTAGAGTACCATACTGTCTCTTTATTAACTGGAGATCCATCGTACAAGTTAATGCTTCCAGGCAAAGATTCAGCGTGACGGCTTCTTCATTTGTGGTGGTTCTATCATTGGAAAGCGAACTATCTTGACCGCTGTCCACTGTGTCATCAATTTCAGTGATGGCAAAACCAATGCTCCAAAACGATTTAAAGTTCAGGGTGACTACTAAATACTACTCATTGTCCGGTATTTTTGACAATACGGAATACTGAAGCGATGTTTTGCTTGGATTTATAGTGGGAGCAATGTTTAGCACGACCAATATGCGAAATCCGGACCCAAATGGATGCGCCAAGGAATTTGGTATTGCGCGGATTGTCACTAATTCTCGCTTCAATCGTCTCAGTAACGAGAACGGTGAGAATCCTTTCATGTTCGAGTTGGGGATTTTGCAGTGACAAGTACGAGTACGTGACAGTTTTATCTTTGTAAGATATTGCATTGCTCACCCTGGATGACGACATTGACTTTACGAAGCCCTGTGTCTGTCCGGTATGCCTTCGACCTCGCTCGCCAACCGTGGGAGAAATTTGCTCCGTTAGCGGGTGAGTATCTTAACCACTCTTGCTTCGTTCATTTCATTGATTTCCCAAATCAAACGCACGTTAATTGTTATTATTACAGATATGGGCTCGAGATGGAGGGAGGTGGAAGTATGTATCATCTCTAACAACACTACTGCGTGCATTCGTTATTATTATTATTATTATTCATGTACATAGGCACCCGTAATCCCACGCCCCTCAAGTCAGTCCATCTTGATATCATGCCAACAAAATTTGGAGCTAACTGCTTCATTCAGAATGGCACATCAGGGCAAGCGATTTCTCGAAAAAAATATTATCATAAAAACAGAAAGGAATTTTGCTGTGTGATCGTTTCAGACCGCCAAATCTCAACAACTTGCTGTGCGCAGGGGACGTTCAGGGCGAGGACTCCTGTCAAGGCGACAGTGGCGGTAAACGTCATTAAAATTGAATCTCCACTCTTTAGCTAATTTTCTCTGCATAGGGCCGCTGGTGTGCTATGATAGCGAGAGCCGAAGCCATTACCAAACTGGAATAGTGTCTTACGGAATAGGATGTGCTAGAGGTATGTCTCAGTCCAGAGCTGTGCCGCTAAATTAGCAGCCGCTAAACCCGCTAAAATTATCTCGCGTAAAGATCTTTGGTAAGATTTTCAGCTGGTGTTTAACGATGGCACGTTAACACGTTGACACGTTAACACGTTAACACGTTAACACGTTAAACACCAGCTGAAAACCTTACTAAAGATCTTTACGCGAGATAATTTTAGCGGGTTTAGCGGCTGCTAATTTAGCGGCACAGCTCTGTGTCTCACTCCCCATTCTCCAATAAAGATGGTCAAATTTGAACGTAACCGTACGTGGCAGGTATCGGCGGAGTCTACACCAGAATATCCAGTTATATCGAATGGATTAACCTGAACCGACACGGTACGTGAGCAGCCAGTATTTAATCCTACAGATATTTAACAGTACCAGTTGTGAAATAATGGAAATAATTTTTTTTCACAGGTGATAAACTGGCAATTTCTGATTCTTGATGATGGGAGATGAGAACTGAGATGAGAAATTGAATGTCCGAACTTCCTGTTGTGGGCCGCTACTACGTACGATAATTTATGCTCACGATGCTGCTGTTGCGGGAACTTATTGTGCATCAGTGACAATGACCACTGTATATTTATTTGCTAATAAATAAAAGTAGATGTTTGAGTTGTGTTACAATTCGGTGTAGTTAGTAACTTATATTGTAAAATAAAGTAGATGTGTATGTTTACTTCATTACATACATACTAAGCAAACGCAGCGGGTTGAATCGCTACATGGGTTGAATCGATCGGTTGAGGGCGCCACAAGTGTAGATTAAACGCGGTGTGTTTGAAGTTAGATGAGCGTTGTTTACAATTCACACTTGTGGCGCCCTCCGCCACCCGACCAATTCAACCCATGTAGCGATTCAGCCCGCCGCGTTTCCTTGGTATTGTCGAACTACGATGACATATTTTACATGTACAATGTAACAGAAAAAAGATATTGCCCAGCCATGATAAAAGTGCACTCAGTCAATATAATCACCGATCAGGAAGCAAAGAAAGCAGTATGTTCTCTTAATATAATTTAAACCAACTAATAAAAATGTGCAATATGTTATATATACCATAACATCAGTGTTCAAATCCTTCGCACCCCTCTATTTCTTCTGCAAATCCGTCGGACTGGATGGGCGGAAGAGGTCGCCAAAGACGTTGGAGGCGATCTGGCGCTGACGACGGCTTTGGTAGTATTCTCGTCGGAATTGGGACAGTCGTAGCGAGTTAAAGACTGTCTTCTCCCTCTTGCTAATGCCCAGATCGTTAGGAAGGATCCATCTGTGCTCGAGGCATTCCTCAGCCGTCAGCCGATTGGTTGGGATGGCCTTCAATGTTTGCATAATGAAACGGGAGGCTTCCGTCGTCAAGCCGTGATACAATTCGGCAATTCGATAGCGCACAAAGCGAACATTGTCAACGGTCTCTTCCTCGTCTTCCCCACGGAAAGGCGAAACGCCACTCAAACTGAAACAACCAGCCAGATTCAGCAATGGGAAGTGGCAAAAAGTTTTGTAAGACTTTGCGGACTTACAGAATAAAGACCAGCACGCCGAGACCCCAAATGTCGGCCGGTACTCCCGTCAGCCGATTCGTCATAATTTCAGGAGCTGAAAGATAAATAATTTTTTGAGTGATGAAAGAAATAACAGCAAAATCAGTCTCCGAGAGTACCTCGAAATTCCAATGGTATTGTAATGTTTCGGACAAGAAGACCATCTTCCGGGATTTTTTTTGCTGAGCCAAAATCAATGAGTTTGATGCTAGGTTTCCAACATGTCTCCAACACTACATTGTCGGGCTGGAGATTTAGATGGGCAATCCCGAGTAGGTGAAGATACTGCAAGGCATCTAGGGTCTGGCGGATCATGATGGAGACGTCCTCTTCCGTATATTGCTCACGCTGGGTCAGATAGGTCAGAATATCCATTCCGTCCAGTTTGTCCATAATCAAGACGGTGAACTCGTTCTGGTAGCGCATAGCTCGCGAGAGCTCGACAATTCGTTCGTGCTTGAGTGAACGAAGAATTTCGTATTCATTTTTGGAGTCTGGGGCCGCTGAGTCAATCACCTTAGCGGCGAAAATGCCATGATTCTTGCGGTCCACGCAGCGGTAAATAACAGAGAATTGCCCCCTGAATGGTAAATAATTCATTAAAACATTGCAATTATATTAAAGTAGCTATACCTGGATAACAACATACCGATCTATTTCCTTCCGGAAGTCGTAAAATTCATTGGGATCGCCATCGTTTATGGAGACGGAGACCTTCTCCATAGAGCCGGGAATGCGTTCCCCCAGTCGAGTCATAGCTTGCGAGCCTCCATCTGACGTTTGTCGCAGAAGAGCAGTTCGTTTGTGTAATTGCGCATCCACACTGACGGCCGACTCAAGAGCGAGGTCCTGGTCACCGGGGTGGAGAGTGCGCACCTCTTCCGAGGAGTAGCTAGAATCGCTCCATCCAAATATATTGCGGGCCAGCACTCGGAATCGATAAAAGGTCCCAGGAAGGAGGTTTTTCACAGTAACCTTCTCGTCAATCCTTTTCAATGAAAAGTATTCCTTATAAAGGGAAACACTTGATTAGGAAGATTTGACATTCATTTTTCACTTACAGTTCGTGACTGAATTCGATCCAATTGTTGTCACTGCGGCCCCGGTATTCCACCTTGTAAGCCACAACTTCGCTGTTGCCGTCAAAAGGTGGGTATTGCCAATGTATTAGGGCATGGTCACTGCCAATTCCCTGAACAATCGGCCACGAGGGAGGATCGGGAGATGAGCCAACAGGCACGAGAGCTCGACATATAACTTCTCCCAAACTGCAATAAAGGCACTTAATTACTAGAAATTAGGTTTAGGATGTACAAGGCTTTAATGGCATACCGATTTCGGGCGACACATTTATATTCCCCTGCATCGCAAGACTGGGCGGGCGCAATATTGAGTGTGCAGATGCCGTTATCAGACTGGTGAGTGCTGTTGCGAATGTTCCGCTCCAGTGGTATTTCATTTCGATACCAGTATACTTTCGGTGCGGGATTTCCATCAACGACGACCCGAAGGCAAAGTGGTTTGTGCTCCGCAAATGCCATATCGCGCAGCTTCTCCCGGAAAATTGGCGGGCAGAACTCGGCCTGCTCCACCAGTACCCGCTTCTGCTTCCGACGGGCAGCAAATCTTTCTGCCGCGTATTCCTGCGTCACACCTTCTTCGTCCATAACGTCTGAAATTGTATGAAATGTTATTTCAAATACTTGCAATGGCCAAACTAAAATATTAGCGGTCAGGGGAGTGCGTACCATGCATTCGTCTCCTTTCTTTGACTGCTGGCTTATCTCCCCACAATTTATATTCCGTCTGAAGTTTAACACTCGCAAGTCCCTGTGGGTCCATGGCCAATCGCCTGTATTGGCGAATACGGATCTGAAAAATAGATGAATTGGTTAACCAGGTAAGGAAGAGCCCATGAAGTTAAGCTTACAGGCAAGTCAGGGTCACGAAGTTGTAAAAGTTCCGAATCGGGCCCTTGTTGGTAATTGGAATCCGATACCGATCGGGGACTGCCACCGGAACTGACCGACCGATCATCGCCAAAAGGGGTCGATCCGCGCCGAGAAACGTGGGCACCCGTCCAGGTTGCAGGTTCCGGCGACGGTGAGCGCAGCCGGGTATCATAGTCATCGTAATGCAACACCTCCGGAGGATAGAGAATTCCCTGTAAGAAATAAACCAACCCATCGAACCTATTAAATTGTCTGTGGGGATCAATCAAGTACTGTACCTGTGGATGGCTGATGGCCGCATGTAAGGGCTTAAATCGAGCAAACTTGTGCACCACCGAAGACACCAACTTTTGACGTCGTGTTCGCTGGTATTTTTGCAGAGTTTGGGCGTCAATTCGAATGAAATCTTGATCAGGGGTATCCAGCAACCACGGATGACTAAGCGCATCTTCGGCAGACATTCGTTCCGATGGGTTGGTCTTGAGCAATTTGGAAATAAAGTCTTTGCCGGCTTGTGTTATCCCCGCAAAGTAATGATCAAAGTTATAGATGCCGCTCTGCACATTCAGCAGAGTATCGCGGTCGGTCTCTCCCAGGAACGGTGATTGCCCCGAGAGGAGCAGGTAGGTCATGGTGCCTGATGGTAAGAGTAAATGTCATTGAAGAATAAAAAAATTTATAATCAAAAGTGTTGAAGGAAGTTCCTTGTTTCATTCACAAAAGAGAAAAGAGCATGACGGTACAAACACAGTCGCAACAGCAAATCAGACAGCCAGCGCGTTGCACGGAGTTTTAAAAAGGGTTGGCGGCCAGTGGTCCTTTTATGAAACTTTAAAGACAGAGGTGTCCTCAGATACGACAAAAACCATTTCGTTTGGCCTCGGCATGACCATCATTGGGGGGGGGGGACCGTACGCAAGGCCCTGTTGCAGATCAAGCAGCTTACTCAAACAAGCATCTATCAAGCATCTATCAAGCATCTATCAAGCAGCTTTATGATTTGATAACTTTTTGTTGACTGGCTGCCATTTTATGTATTTTCCTTTGTGTGAAATTCTATTAGTCAAACCCACCTAGGCTCCATATGTCGGAAGCTGGTGTCACGGGTATTTTATTGACAATTTCAGGCGAAACGAATTCCGGAGAACCGTACTCTGAGATGTATTTCTCTCCAGGTCTGAGCTTGTGAGCCAGGCCAAAGTCGACTAGGCGGATTCGGTCTCCATCGGATGTGGCAAACAAAATGTCTTCCGGCTTGATATCTGTTAAGAAGAGCGTTTAGATATCCTGTGAAGCTACTGAATTATTTATTGTGTGACCTACCTAAATGGCAAATGTCCTTGCCGTGCATGTGATGCAGTGCCTCAACAACCTGTCGAATAATGGAGGCTACCTGACGTTCCGTGTAGCTCTTTCGTCCAGCCAGACGATTGACAATGTTTCCACCTCTCGCGTAATCCATGATGACCGTCATAGATTTGCTCCCCTCAAAAGCATCATGAACTCCGATAATGTTCTGATGGTTTAGTTCGTTTAGCAAGGAGAGCTCATTTTCTAGCATCGGGAAGTGTTCTTGCTCTGCGAAAGATATTTTCGCCGCGTATGTCTTTCCCGAGGACTTTTCCACTACCCGTTTGACCACGCCCTGGGTTCCACGCATAATTTCCTCCTGCAAGTCGTAAAAGTCCGCCAGGCGTTTCCGTTTTGGTCTAATCCGACGCAAGTAAACATCCGAGTCCGTATAGACGATGTTTTGCTGTTCAACATGGACGGTGACGGTACAAAGAGCCGTGCCGGCAGCATTGCGAGCTTCACAAGTGTAGAGGCCTGCATCCCGCGGCAGGACATCATTGATTATGAGAGAAGTATAGCCTCCCGGAGTATTCTCAATCTTAATGCGAGCACTATCCACCACCGTTGACCAGTCCTTCATCCAACGGATCTCCGGGAAAGGTGTTCCGTCCACTCGGCAATCAAATCGTGCCGAACGTTTGGCTTGCAGCCTTGTGTCGATCATCGGTTCGATAAAAACCGGAGGGTCAGCAGCTTCGACACGAATAGTCAAGAACTGGTGACCGGACTTGTTTTGAGCGAGTAAGATATATTCACCCGCATCAGCCAGGGTCATTTTGTCAATGTGCAACCTGAAACAAGTAATAAACAAGGCTTTATACCTCTTTATGCTTTATGCCGGATGTGTCTCAATCATTGAAACCCGGGCCACAACCACAAGATAGCGTAACTTACTGGGCGTGGCCACTGGAGTCGAAGCGGAAACTATGACGGCCTCCGGGAAGGATTTCTTTGCCCTTGAAGAGCCATTTGATAATTGGCGTTGGATGACCAGATACCCAGCATTCCAATGTGACCGGATGATTTTCAGGACAATAATTGATATCATTGTTTTTGAGAAAAATAGTCGGTGTTGCAGAGTACTCGTCGTGTTCATAATGGGTCCAATCCGTGTGTAAATGTTGGTGGTAGGGAATATAGATGGGATTGGCAGCCAGAACAGGCGGTCGCCTTGCTCCCGGAGTGGAGACACGATCCCGTAAAATGGCTCTCTCAACGTCGAAATCTCGGCTAGCCATTGCAATTGGGGAAGGTTCACTAGTGCCGTGAATGTTCTCGGCTCGTACGCGGAATAAGTACTCGTCCGTTTGATTGGACACCCGCACTGTTGTCGTGTGGCTGCTTATACCCTGTTGGATCTTTGTCCAGTCCGTTTGACTCTTTTCTCGCATTTCCACAACGTAGTAGGTCGGAACATGGAATCCAAACTCTGACGTCGTTGGCTCCCAAGCTAACTGGAACAAACCGGGTTCATGATGGACAACCTTGGGTGCTTCGTCAATCCGTTGGGGTGCGTTGGCATGAACGCGGTTTAAACGAATACCATTGCGTTCGTCCATTCTCACGTCTTCCACACTTCGCCGCGGGCCTGTCGGATACCTCGGCGCGTCCACAGTAATTTGAGCGGATGAAGTGGCCTTTCCGGCAGCGTTCCGGACTGTGACTGTGTAGTAGCCAGTGTCTTGGAGTGTGGTCTCTCGAATCTCCAGTAAGACCTTTCCATTAGGATGCTGATAGCGGTTGATGCGGTGGTCTTCGTAGCCCAGCTCCACTCCGTCCTTGTACCAGTTCACAAAATATTCGGAATCGCATAAAACCCGACAGTCAATCTGCATGTCCTCGGCTTTAATTACCTCCGTATCGCGAAGACCGCGAGTGATGTGAGGTGCCGTCAATTGAAGGTCTTTTCGTTTATGTTCCCCTGCCAGAACGTTGAGGAAAGCAGATGTTATGACTTCGCCGTGCTCGTTGCTCGCTCTACAGCTGTAGATTCCAAGATCCGCGGTGGTGACATCCTTGATGATAAGCATGAAGGTTTTTCCGTGTTCGGTCTCAATCATCTGGAGTTTCTCTGAAAAGCTGGTAATGACTTTCCGATCAAACATCCACTGGATCCGCGGCTTCGGGTCTCCGGCGATCTTACAGGTTAGCCCAACATCGTACCCTTCCATAATCTCGACGTCGTTCAGCCGCTCCAACAGTCTTGGCGCTTCTCCTTGGAGATTGAAATAATCTAAGTTGGGTACGGGTTTTACTGTTAGTTTGGCGGATGATTTTTTTGTTCCCGCGGAATTACGGATATCGACGGTAAATTCCCCGGAATCTTGCATTGAGCTCTCCATAATAGTGAGACGGCAATGATGGTCATCAAAGTGGATACGGTATTTGCTGGACCCGCTGATTTTTTTGCCCTCAAAGTACCAAGTTACGTCGGCTGACGGGAATGCCCGGAAGTCGCAGTCAAAGGTAATTGGTTCGCCGTCTCGGACCTGCATGTCCTCCAGCGATCTTAAGAAAATCGGCGGTTCAGCTGGTTCCGTTTTTGGCTTTCCAGCTACAATGGAGAAATAAATAACATTAGTACTGTATCCTCACAGTGCAAATTTGTTCGATGTACCTTGAACAGTAATATTTGCGGAAGTTTCAACACTGCCCGACACATTTTGTATGATGCATTTGTAGCGGCCGGCATCGGTTGTCTTGCAGTTGCTGAGAACCAGATACGAAGACTTTAAGATGGTCTTAACGACGCAGTTTTCATGAAAAGTAATGTCCGTTCCATCCCGTAACCTACAATTGCGATCAACTTAATTGTAATTACCAATTAAAATGCTTAATACCAGTTTAATGCTCACCACTTGAACGTCACAAAACTGGATGATTCTACCCGGACTTCCAAGTAAATCTGATCTCGTTCGCTGACAACCTCGTCCAAAAGGGTTTGAATGATTTTGGGCGGCTTGCTGAAACCTCTTTCTTCAATTTTCTCGCGATGCTTCACTTTCAATAAGCAGGTAGATTCGGCCTTTCCCGCTCCGTTCTGCACGACGATCTTATATGTCGCACTGTCTTCCGGGAATGCTTCCTTGAGTACGAGCTTGTGAATCGAGTCCTGGACAATGTGCTGATAACCCATGGAGTCTCGAATGACTTTGCCTTCCTTGTACCACAGGGCAGTGGGAGACGGATTACCGATTACCTCGCATCGTAATGCGATCATTTCGCCTTCAGTACAGGTTACATTTTCCAGATGCTTCAGGAACTCGGGTTTGTTCATGCTGTCCTCGAATTCCGGCATCTCGGCCTCTTCATCTGAAATGCTGAGATCCGAGCTAATAGTTTCATCCCTAAATGATCGCTCTCGAGAGGCAGGACGGCCTCGACTGGACAGTTCCGATGGGGCTCTATTATGACGGTCACGACCTCCCGGTGAAGCGCGCACTGATCGTAGAGATGTATCTGTGGTGGGACGAGGAGGTTTATGTTCCACGGGTGCAGCGGGAACTCGGACTCGCTCGCTGGCATCGCTCGGTGTGCTCGGTCCTTTTTTGTTCTCCGCAATAATTCGGAATTCGTAATACTCACTCTCGACAACTTCGATTACTTCAAAGGTCGTTCTGGTGAGGAGGGTCTTATTTAGTTTTCTCCAGTAAGTGGACTTTCCAACACGCTGTTCCAAATGGTATCCCGTGACGGGACTGCCACCGTCCTTGAACGGTACATCCCATGATAGCACTATGGTTTTGGAGGTTAAGTTCGTTACTGTAGGAGCTGCCGGAGCTGGCGGAACATCTGAAAAGGAAATGCACGAATATTATTACAGTGCTGATGAGTAATAAATTGAAACGTACCGAATGTGTAGTCTGCAAGAATGGAACCAGTTTCCACGGCCTTTCCCTCTCCTTGCTCGGTTTCTCCATAAACTCGAAATTCATATTTGCTGCCTTGAACAAGGTCCTTGATAATGTAAGTTGTTTCTTGGGTTGTGGTAACTTTCATCCAAGACGTGCGGCCGGCACTCCTCCTCTCCAGGACGTAATGCTTAATGGGCGCTCCTCCATCGCTGAGTGGGGCTTCCCATGTTAAGGTGACATTATGCGGTCCGATTTCCGAAGCAACCAAGTTGCGGGGTGGTCCAGCCTTTCCGACAATGACTAAAATGAAGGAAGCCGATGCTTCTCCAGCCTGGTTGGTTGCCGTTACCGTGTATTCACCTGCATCTGACGCTTCGGTTTTTCGAATGACCATCGTGCTTGTCATTTCAAACTTCCGTTCATCGAAGCGGATCCGGCGGGTGTCTTCTACCGGTTTGCCGTTATGTGTCCATGTTAGAACTGGCCGAG
>LRSR01008939.1:0-30200 GCA_001579985.1 Hypsibius dujardini | reverse complement strand
GGTGCGAACTCCATGAAGCTCTGGACCTCCAAACGGGACATCTGCTTCAGCACGAATCGACCGTCGGCTGTTTTGGAAAAGGTTGAGCCGGATTTCCCACCAGTCGCCTTCCAAGCCACACAACGTGTGAGCGATCGAATAAATCTAAAAGTACAAAATGAGGTTAACAAATAGGCTGTGTCTAGTACCGCTAGACGATCTCTAACCTGTCCTCCCCGTAAGGGAATACCATAGCCCGGAACAGTCGAAACTCCTCCGGAAAGTAAATGCGGCAGTAAAATTTCGCCACCTGATCTCCGAACTGAACTTCGATAAAGGGCTTGGGTTCAGCGGTGGATTTATTGGCCGATTTGGGACGAGTAGTTGGTTCAGCTGGCTTGGACAGTGGCTCTGTAAGCAGAACAGCCATAGCACAACAGTTCACATACATTATGGGGAGGATTTCGACCACAGGCGAAATCTGATTATAACTGGATGATTCACCTACACTACTCGTCATTACATCTCGCCGTGCGTCACCGTG
This sequence comes from Hypsibius dujardini, assembly GCA_001579985.1. NCBI lineage: Eukaryota > Metazoa > Tardigrada > Eutardigrada > Parachela > Hypsibiidae > Hypsibius > Hypsibius dujardini. The sequence goes on along the minus strand of LRSR01008939.1, from coordinate 29,677 downwards.
CATTAATGATTTTATCATTTTTGTTCAAGGTCTATTGGGTCGCGTACTTTCTGTTTCTGTTGTAGATGTAACGGTGAGATTTTCAGTGCGAGAAAATCAGTTTCAGCTTTGTCAAGTTCGCGCCGACAACTTTTAGTTTCCCACCCACCGCGCCCTATTTGTTTATATTCTCGGGTTTTTTTTGGTTGTTTTTAACTTTCCTACTTTGTATCTATTTCTATCTGAATCTGTTGTTTGTTGAGGGTAAATGGCCCGCTTGCGGCGCTTCCCCAACCTGGTGACGCGCTCGCCCTTAGGTTACCGCTAATAAACCTACAGCCCATTCTAGTCTCCGTTTTTCCGGTTCGCGCCCTCGTTGCAGAAAGTTATCGAGTGTGTTACAAGCAACCGTACCTCGGTTCTCAGCTTCCTGATAATCGTTGCTTGGTCCACACATAGAGGAATGTTCGACACTGAGGAACGGGGCGCTGCCCTCGGCTGCATCGCGAATGAAGCTTAACACTGGACTGATGGGCTCCGCGCTGAGTGGTACGGACGAGGAAGGCGTCAGATAATCGCTGGATTGCGGTTGCAGCATTCCTTCTCCACTGACATTCCGTCTGAAGAAAAAGTGCAAAAGGTTAAGGGAATGAAAGGAATAGGCTCATAAAGGTCGACTATGAAGCCGATTTGTGCTTACGAAGAGCGAGGCTCTTTCCGGAAGGGTTTCGTGATGCCTTCCAGTTGCGTGGCATAGTCGGTGGAACTGAGAGCTGCTGCAATCATCGAGCTCAGCTCGTCATCATAGACCACCACCGGCACGCGATCTGATTCCCCGAGAACGTAGTGTTCATTTGGGGGACTAAGACAATCCAAAACAGATCCGCATAAACGAACTAAAAACACTGAAGCGCTCGAGTCGAGAGAGGTTTCTTACAAGGGATAAGGAACAATATTACTGGCGCCGCTGCTTTGACCAGATTTATGACGGCTGATGCTACGGCCAAATGCCGCGTCGACCATATCCCGGGGTGCTGATCCGTCTGTCGAGCCTTGCGGGCCCAGGTTTACCGATGTGACACTGTGCCGCAGCAGTTGACCGGTGTCCGACTTCGGAGAACCGGCGAAATCAATCGACGTGTACGACTCGTCCCCGGCCATGTCCAACTCCTCCGTTCCCAAAACGAAGCATGTCTGCTCCAACGGGCTGTCAGAATCCTGAGAAGGATCAGTTAAAACAGAGATGACGCACGGCGTCGGGGGCATATCTTCGTGAGGGAAGAATTCGGGTGTCGACTGGAAGGACTTCATGTTGTGGGCATGCTTCCGTTCTTCCTTGCGTTTGACGACTTCCACTTCACTAAAAGTTCGTCATCAACAATGAAGACAACTTACGCCAATTTCTCTTAGTTAAAAAGTTATTCTACGGTCTGACAGTACCAACACAAGATGCCCTAATGTACCTGAGGGTCGTGCTCCACGTGGTGGCGGTTTCGGTAATCTTCCGCTTGAGACTGTTCACTGAGTCTTCGATGTCCCAAATGAAGTCTCGTAGGTTCTCGGATTCCGCCGCAGTTGTGGCGTCAAATTTCAACAACGGAGACGCAAGTTTCAACTGCAATAACATGACTGATCTATCTCTACCGGGTCGACGATAAAATCAACCACAGTGCTGTGAAATGCACGGTGCTGTGATGTGCACAGTGCTGTGAAATGCACAATGCTGTGAAATGCACAGTGCTGCGATGTGCACAGTGCTGTCAAATGCACGGTGCTGTGAAATGCACGGTGCTGTGATGTGCACAGTGTTGCGATGTGCACAGTGCTGCGATATGCACGGTGCTGTGATGTGCACAGTGCTGTGACATGCACAGTGCTGTAAAATGCACAGTGCTGTGATGTGCACAGTGCTGTGATGTGCACAGTGCTGTGAAATGCACAGTGCTGTGAAATACATCTCTTACCTGAAGACATTCCAGCCAATCTTTGAAAAACTGCTTCTCTGCCCGTTTGATTGCCGTGAGTGCGGCCAATTTCTCGTCCAGCTTCTCCAACTCCAGACTCTGACACGTTGTTAAGTAGTCGGCGATAGTCGCAAACACATTGTGACCTTTGATGGCCACCAGTTTCGTCATCTCAATGAGTTCCTGTCGATCGCGCAGATTTCGGAAGTCGTCCACGGTAATGACGATGTGGGGACTGTCTATTTCACGCAGCTTGACCAAAGTGAGTTTGAAGGCAGCGACCGTCTGCCCGAAAGCAAAGTACTGCACATGATCGCGATGGATCGAATGACCGCAATCAACAGCGCCATCGCGGAGATACTCCGAGGCGTGGAGACGAAGATCGATGTACTTTGCGAAAGACATACTCCAAGTGGAATCGCTGATCGCTACAATTGGACTGACTTTCCTACACAGGCGAAAAGGAATTCAGACAAGGGCGTAAACTATTAAGGAACTGACTGAGAATTTAGTCTTAAAAATTGTACCGACAAATTCGGCACCAGGTCCATGTAACAATCTTTGTCAGCGGTGGTGCTGATAAGTCTTCCAGATCTCGTATTGTCACGCTGATTGCCGCATCTCCTGATGCAAACCTAGAGAGCATGTGCTATTAATCGCACGTGCACGTTAATCAGAAAAACGATTTGCTTCTCCGACACACAAAAAACTGACAACGGAACAAAATCTAGTCAACTGGTCAACTGGTCAACGTAATGATGGTTGGGTCCTCTTCCAGCTGAACACAAACCTTCTAACGTGCTCCTTCACACCCCTTGAACACGACTGATTCGGACAGTGTGCGTCCAGCCGGAAGCAGAACGTCTCCAAGTAGTCACCCAAAGTCAAGTCGTTCTTCCCATAGAAATCAATGACCAAAATCCAAGGAAAGACACAAAAAGACGCAATCACATCCGCCGCTTCACATGCGTGAATGCTGCACAAGATGGCCAAACGCTGATGCCGGTAAACATCGAAGCAGTCGGCAATGGCCTTGCCTTTAACCGGCGTTTGCGTGAGAAGAACGGAACTGGTGGAGACATCCGGACGGAGTTTCGGCTGCTCGAGACGGCCACCGCAAGCCCGGAAGTTGGCTAATGCGCTTTGAATGACGGGACTGGTAATCGGGGCGGTTATATGCATACCGAGCAGTGGATGCACCGGTAACAGCTTATTTTCAGCTACCGCGGCAGAAACAGATGCAGCTGGCTCCCCAGTGTACGTTGTGAACCGCCGGGACCAGTAGAGGACGTCCGGGAGGCGAAAGCGTTTTGCAGAGTGTTTGCCAGTTTCCGTGAGTAAAAACGGTAAATTTGGACGGATCAACGGTGACACAGACGAAACGAATCCGCCAATGCCGCCAGTAATGTCGACTACGGGGTCGAAGTGCCAAGTCCTCTCAGGCAGACTGTTGGGAACAACTGCATGCTCCTCTACCAAAAAGGACTTTTCCAGTTTCCAGTTATACTGACAATAGACGATGAAGGTAAAAATCTTCTTCACTTTCCGGAGAATCTACAAAAAAAACATCAAAGCGTGAGGTAAGAATTCCAGGCGAAAATCATGAGCGAATAATTAAAGGAGGCGAAAACACACGTCAGGCCGACCGAATTAAAGCCAACTTTTTACAGGCGCCCAGCAAAATGTGGTGGTCGGAGTTTGAGCCGTTTTGACCAATGCATGCAGCTGTTTTGACCACAGCTGACCACGCAGTCTTTGCCCAGTCAATTGATTGATTGACTTCGAATTATTCTGGCGATCTGGTGTTAAATCAATGAATCAAGCGATGTGAGAAACAGCTGCACGCATTGGCCAAAACTAGCTCAAACTCCGACCACCCTATTTTTGCTGGGCGCCGGTAACAAGTTGGCTTTAACTCGGTCGGCCTGAGGTTTTTGTTACGTGTGTGTATGTTTCAAACCAACCTGTTTTGTTCCGCCACGCAGTAACACAGTGCATCCCAAATGTTTTGGGCAACCGTCAAATGCCATGTACGGCTTCAAGTCCACCGTCCGGACATCGAACTTTCCGCACGTGCCAAGTTGAGGCTGATAAACCTGGCCTTCAAGAAGGGAAAAGCGCTCAGCTCCGGTGCAGCGCGATATCCTGTCCATTATGCTGGGTTTAACATTGGCGACTAAAGTAACGCCCTCTGCGAAGAGAAAGTCCTGAGCTAAACGAGAAACGTTTCGCTCAACCAACAGAATGTCTGGCTGGAATTCAGAAATCGATGCAACGCAGTTTTTCAAAAATTCCGCTTCCTCCTGCAAAAGAAATCTACTTACAAAACTACGAAACTGTTAGATTTGAAGACCTTGTTGGAATGGAATGCCCAGTTGGTAAATAAAAGTAAGTAAATAAAATCCGTTATAACAAGCAATCATTAACTAATTAAAACGCATTTTAAAACTTTAAAATAAACAAATAATTTAATTTTACTTCTTTTCTAATGGAAAGATGGACCTGCATGACCGGTTCCAGAGAGTTGAATTTGTCCTCCGCCGGTTGGAATTCTAAGGCGGTTCCGTAGAGTAGAATCTTCGGATTGACGAAACTCTGTCGCATTTTGCGGTGCGCCACGTGCTTGGAACAAACGACCCCCGACACGACCGTACTCTCCGACGATTTCCCACCAGGAATCGTTTTGACATGCACGAACTGTCGAATATCCATGTCGTCGTGATGTTCTCGCACAGAAGGCGCCACATTATCGGTCACCTACATGCAGCAAGCCGTCAATCCTTCGTCAGTCAGTGTCATCGGTCAAAGAAAGCTCAGTTATGGAAGTGAAAACGGAAGCAGAAGAAACAGACCTTGCGGGCCAGCGTCAGGATCAAATCATGCCACTCGTCATCCAGCCCTTCCCAGTTCTCAAGCTGTCGCAGAAGAGCATGCAGCTGTTCGTGAAAGATTTTATCCAGCGTCTTTTCAGCATCACTGGATGTGGGTGAATGAACTGGATGGTCTGGATTGCGCCATATTTCAAGTTCAGGAGGGCGTCGAAAAGCTGCGTCCTCGGTGATGTGGGAAGGTGGGGTACTGGGCGGAATGATCGGCTGGGAAAGTGAGTTGCTCTCAACGGAAGTAGTGCTAAAGATATCCGGCATCTGGCTGCTCAGACTGACGTTGCTGTCTGTGCGACGAATATGCTTTCGGGGTCCCTAGAGAAGACAAACGGACCTTCAAGTCATATAATTCAACCGAAAGACCAAAGTCCCCGACTTCAATATTTACGTAGAAATCGAGAGGAACGGAAGTATCATCCACACTGTCCAACATTTCCATAGTGCTGGCCGGTAGGCGCTCGTCTGGCTGCTCAATTTCCCGCAACCAGACGGGTTCTTCATTCTCGACCAGATGTGAGCTCCCCGTCAAAACACTCACGTCCTCCAGCTCATTCGTCACGGTTTTAGGCTTAAAGAGTATATGCTCATCCGCAAACACCATGTCCGCCGCGGTCAGGCATTCCAAAAATTTGAAGTTCAACAATCCCTGTCCAATTCTTGAAGCCTGACGTCGAGTCGTAGTCTTCCCGCGTTTGATCAGCCAATCGACAATCTCGGCGCCACTGACACAATCCGGATAAGCACGAAAACGATGTCGATGAATCTTCAATTCCAGCCCATCCGTTGTGTGGTTCATTTCTAGCCAGACCTCACGGAGTTGAGGATATGTCAAGCCACGTGAGTCGTCTATCCCTTTTTGGGACGGTAGATCATGGTCCGATCTAATAGCGGCCTCTTCAGGTTGTCCACCGAATAATCTAAAATGAAGCAATAAAAATATATATTAAGCTTACCGTTTCTCTATTCGTTACATCTACGGTCACACTGTGAAACTACAAGCCTTATGAAAATGGGAAATATACCCACTGGTATCTATTCTGATCCGAAAGCGCGTTCTTCGAAGGAGACGGAGACATCGCCTGAATTGGAGCCCCAGCCGCTCTTCCCAATCGGCCATCGGCTGGATGGGCAGCTTTAACTGCCGATCCCGATGGCTCCAGATAACGCGCTCGACTGAGCACAACTTGTGAGCAGAAAGAGCACATCCGAAGACTACCCAAATATCCCAAGAGATGGCCTGGCACTTCTTGATCTGCACATCGGCTGCAAAAGATCTGACCACAAACACGGCAGTGTCGGCGACGTCGGAACGTCGTAAATCTCTCGCCGCATTCGTAACAGTCTCGTGATAGTGAGTCCGGGATCCAGTAATGTTTGAAGTCACTGTCTCTGAATGGTTGTGGGTCCTGTGAAACAACGCTGATTAGTTGAAATAACTGATCGGATAGCGTAAATGTGACAGTTAAGTCCTCATCACGTAACGCTGTTGAATACAATAAAACATATTTTTATTCTATAAAGAAATTGAATAAAAAAACACATTTTAAATGCTCTGAATCAAAACGAACCATTTTCTTGATAAACAATAAAACGATTTATTTTGCTGGAGAACAAACATATACGTACTGGAACAGCACGGAAAGAGCAAGGGAGTTGCGGTCAAATCAATCAATCAATCAATCAATCAATCAAGCAATCGATTACAACTCAAACCAATAGAACTTCATGAAGAAGCACATCAAGAAATCAATTGAGCGATCAAGCGAAACAATATGCTCACCTTTTCATTTCCTTTAGCGACAATTTCTTTGATTCGCTTCAATACATTGCCCAAAGTCCTTGTGCTTCCGCCATCCTCCGAGACTTCTGATACTGAGCCGAGGAGTCGCGTCCCATTGCTAGTAGCCGGCAAACGGTGGCCGCCTGGCGAAAAAAGCGATCCGCTGATCAGCTCTTCCTCACCCCGTTCCGCATCCGACACTCGGTGAAATTCAACCTGTGGTTCACCACTCCGTGGTTCCGGCAATTGAGCTGCATCGGAGAAGCTTCCACGCCGGGAAGAATTGGGACTAATGCGAGAGGCAAGGCGATTCGTGCTTCCTGGTGGACAACAACAGAGTGGTCAGTTTTCGACTTGATTGATTGATTGATTGGTGCAATTTAACCCAGCCAACAGATCAATCAACGCTTCACACAAAGCACCCGAAATCCGGAGACAGATCAGAACAAGGAAACTAACATAACGATGTCGATCTAACCTGTCACTCTCCGTAATACTTTTCCAAGTAAGGATTCTTCTTTGGGATGATCAAATTCCGGTGGAAATGGATCGAAAACCGTTAGCTGAAGAGGATCATTCAACCGAGCCGCAGCCATTGTGGATATTGTGCAGCCCAAACTCTTCCAGTTCCAAGGACAGACACTTCCGCAAATTCTCTACATATTTGAATGATTTTGAGATGAGTGTGGTGAATTATCAATGCCAAAAAACAACTTATTACAATGATTTATAACAAGCAGCAGCAGGTGTCAATAATCAGCTGCAGTGGGTAGCCATCCCCCCTCAGGGGGCGGGACGGGTAAAAGAGGCGAGTCCAAACTCTGTACCCCTAAAGTAGAACCACAACAAAAATCCTGAAGCTCTGCTCCTTTTTCTGTGTTGCGATTTTGTTTGGCCCACCAAGGGCTCGTTTTGAAATGTCGCTGGTGGACAAACTTGGGAATCTTATTCGGGCTGTCAAGCAGAATGGTGGGCTATTCAAATCGATCAGGACGTTTTACTTCACGGACGATTTGAAGTGGGGCACCCATGTTGGCACTGACAAATACGGCAACAGATACTTCGAGAACAACTACTACTTCATGGGTGAGTTTCAAAGTCTTACCAAGTTGAACCGGGCTCACTGTCGATCTTTTTCTGCATAGGGAGGAATCGATGGGTCTTGTTTAATGACGCGTTTCGCTTGGAATACGACGGCAGCCAAATTCCACCGGAATGGTAAGATTGATTGCTCGATCGACCGCTTCTCTGGCATTCGCGTTGTGATTTCCATCCTCTATGCTCGCTGAAGGATTGATTGCTTGATTGAAGAAAATATCAATACACGTTTCTTTTCTAATCACGGCTTGATTTCTTGCAGGCACCAATGGATGCATTATACTACAGGTTGGTTATTCCAGATTTTTAAATGTTCAGCCACCGTACAGCTACTCCCATGCACCTGAGACATTAACCGGCCCGTGGAGATAGGAAGTAGACAAACGCACAGACAACCAAACAGATAGACAGACAAACAGACACGCAGTCATCGAGACAGACACGCAGACAGACACGCAATCATCCAGACAGACAGGCAGACAGACACGCAGTCATTCAGATAGACAGACACGCAGTCATCCCGGCAAACAAACAGACAGACACGCAGTCTTTCAGACAGACAGATAGGCAGACAAATAAACAGACACGCAGTCATCCAGACAGACAGGTACGCATGCTATTAGACAGACTAGTTTACTGTTTTTTTATCCGCAGACAAAACGCCGATAGAGAGGCCGCCAGTCCAGCACCGTTGGATGGTTCAGCATGAAGAGAATAAGACTGGCAGTTCCAAGGACACGTACTATCCCTACAGCACCACCCGTACCAAAATTGAAAGCTGGATGCCCAAAAATCTGCGCTGAGCCCCCGAGTCGAGGAGCTACGTCAAAGTGACCAGAATATTTCGCAAAATAATCATGTTCGGAACTCAAGTCAAGTATGAAACTTGGGAAATGAGTTGCTTACTAATACATACTATTACCACATAGCATTTCTGAAAGCCGTTTGCCGTGACGATCATTAACAAAAGTTTACTGTTCGCTGCAAGAAATAAAGCTTGAAGCAAAAAAAGCGAATATGATACAACCATGACATCCGTCAGTCACATATCAACGTGAAAAAAGAACCGGAACTACAGGCCGGTTAAAAAAGCCTTCAGCCCTTCTTCAGTTTTTTGGACGAGCGAGATGTTCCCTGATCCGAAGCGGGCTCCAGCGGATGAGATTTCTTCCTTTTTTTCGAGTCCGCCTTCTGACCTGTAGATACTGATTCCTCATTGGAGCTAATTGCCTTGGTGAGGTTGAGTTTTCTGCCTCGGTTCTCTTCGCGTTCGCGTTTAGCTTCCTCCTTGCTTGCGGTCATCTCCTTCTCCACCAGGGTGATGAGGGTGTGACAGCGGCGCTGAATATCGGCAGGACTGCGCGAGCGCAACCACCAGTCGAAGCGGAACTGTGGCGCCTGACAAGCCAGCTCGAGGATCTCACCGAAGGCCTTTTCGTTGTCAACGCCCAAACGATAAAGGTGACACAACAAAAACCTGCAGATAACAAAGATGGCCAGATGAACAAAGCAAGCCCCGGCTCTACTCGCAAACAGAGTTTCTTACCGGTCTTCCTCCTCGTTGAAAGTTCGTCCCTTCTGGCCGTGGGCGCCGTATTGGATCTTTAAGTGGGTTAGCGGTGACTTGTACTTGGACATCTTTTCATCCAGTGCAACCTGCACGTCGGCTTTCCGCTGCAGTCGCTGTTCGCCCTTCTCCACCATCGCGTTGATCTTGTCGTAATTCGGCAATTCTTGGTATCTCTTCCAAAAGACATTCATGTAATTGAGCACGTCATCGGGCATTCTGTCAGGGACGGCAGTCACAATCTTCTCCGTATCATTGCGACCATATTTCTCCAATGCGTTGATGAAAGCACTGAAATCCTATAGAATCAACCAATACCATGTCCGCCAAACATCGATCACAATACGTGCATCAAAATAAACAATTCATTTTACCTTCCTGCTCCAGTCAAATCCTTCTGCCAACAACGTCGTGATTTCCTCCGTTTCTGCCTCAGTCAACGGTTCCGATGCTGCGATCTTGGCTTCCTGTGCTCTTCGCGCCTTTTCGGCTTCATCCGCCGGGAGCTTCTTATCCAGAATGACTACGTAGTTGATGGATTTCAGATAGGCGTCGTTCTCGCGCTCTAGAAGCTCGCGCAAGCGAGGTGGATGGAACTGAAATGCATGAATCTTGGGCTGCTTCGGCGGGCGAGGAGGTTTAACGGCTTTCGGAGTAGTCTCGGCACGAAGAGCATCCTGCAATGCGAAGCATCAGAACAACATCAGAAGCGTAATCGAAATTTCGAAATGAACAAACAGAAAGAACCGACGAACTGTAGCAAGCGTAAAACTGTCTCACCAACTGCCCCTTACCCGGTAGTACTTGTCGATGGCATAATTTTGCTTACGCTCACGCTTCGGAGGTTCAATCCAGGTCGCGGGAAGCTGAAGCTGCTTGTTCCGATAGTCTTCGCCTTCGAACTGGTACACGGTAGTGGGTTCCGTGTCCAGTGTGAATGTTCGGAGCGAGCCTTCCCCTAACGTGGACAGCTGTTTATTGAGTTCCTCAGTCTAAGAACAAAAAATGTCACAAATAGGTGGGAGAACAAATTCAGAGGCCAGGATTCACACACCTTAGCCTCGCCTTTGGCAAGGATAGCATCGATGTCTTCATCCGTGATGTCACTCTCCCGGCTCGCAAAGACGTGCTGAGCTCCGTGGCGGATCATTGACAGCATTTCATCACGTCCCAGCCGATTGGCGGCTGCATCCACCAGGCGTCCTTGTTGAATCACGATGCGATCCTAAGCAAAGTGATAATGTCAATTCAAAGGCCACCAAACACTTTTGGACATGATAATTCGATATCCGCGATTACCAGATGAAGCTTTTTGTCGGCACGTTCTACTATACGCTCTTCCACGGTGTTCTCGGTGATCATACGAAAGACTCTCACTTCTTTCAACTGACCGATTCGATGAGCTCGATCCATAGCTTGGAGATCAACCTAAATAGAAGGAAAATGCATTAGCAGAACACCTAACGGTTAATCAAACACCCAATGCAAAAAATACATCACCTGCGGGTTCCAATCACTGTCATACCTAAACAAACCAACGCAACGTAAAAATGTCCGGTTTCTTGAAAAATCAAACAAAATGAGCATGACTATCGTTCTGATCATTCATACATTATCACAACATCAGCGGTCGCCAAGTTGATTCCCAATCCACCTGCGCGTGTGCTCAGTAAGAAGATGAATTTGCTGCTATTCGGCGCATTGTATTCGTCGATTTGAGACTGAAAAGGGATGCAAAAACGTAGATATAAATGTGGACCTCGAAAGACAGTGTGTGACACAAGTATGTGACATAGCATAACGAGTAGGCAACAGCAATTACTTCTCGCAGTTCATGGGGTGTGTTCCCATCCAGGCGACAGTAATTGTATCCTCGCCATCCGCAGTAGTCTTCGAGGATATCTAACTGGCGAGTCATCTGGCTGAAGATCAAGACTCTGGAACCTAAAGCACACACCCGACAAACATTGTGATGCAGATAGCGGTTTGACTAGATAAAATGTCAGTTCATTCAGAAACAGAAAACGACGCAGACAGACACGCAGACAGACACGCAGACAGGCAGAGCAGACACGCAGACAGACACGCAGACAGACACGCAGACAGGCAGGCAGACACGCAGACAGGCAGGCAGACAGGCAGGCAGACACGTGGACGAAATTAGACTGACGGAAAATTGATTGATCAAATCCAGAAGTATAAAACAGCAGCTCACACCAAAGAAACTGCGTTATTGAAAAGAAAAGATAATACCGGATCCAGAAACCGTGCATTACGAAAGACCAGTTTACCTTGGGCTTGCACTTTTGGTAGCAATTTGTCCAATACAACCATCTTCCCACACGTATCCACCAAGTGCTTATCGGTCGTGTACGGGGGTCCCGGCTCGATCCCGTCAAACAGATACGGGTGATTACAGCACTTCCGCAACTGCATCAGGATATTCAGCAACTGCACCTTCTCGCCCGACGAACTGTTCAATAAGTTCAAATCCTTCATCAACAGTTTCGTATAGAGCTCTCGCTGCACTGCGCTCAGACCAACAAAAATTTTCGTCTCTCGTTTTGGCAATAATTTCTTCTCAACATCTGCCTTGATTCGACGAAGGAGGAAAGGTCGAAGGACGCCGTGGAGTCGTTTGACGAGGCTGTCATCGCCCATGCAGTTGTTCGTGTTGAACCAGGCATCAAAGTCTTCGGCTGATGTGAAGAGGTCGGGGAGGAGAAAGTTGAGCAAAGCCCACAGCTCGTGCAGGTTGTTCTGGAGAGGCGTGCCGGTCAGGAGAAGCCGATTGGTACAATGAAGCTCGCGGACGAATTCTGACAGCTACAAAGAAATAATCGAATCAGTCTGATGTGGGCTTCTCACAATCCTGGCCATTTGTTCTGCTGCTGCATTCATTCAGCAAAGAATGTTATCAATCCAACAAATCCCAAAACCTCCATCTCTTGATGACCCAATATTACCTTGGAATTCTCGTTTTTGATCCGATGCGCCTCATCGATCACCAGGTACTGGAAGTGGATCCGTTTCAGCGCAGCTCGCTCCCGCAGAATCATCTCGTAAGACGTGACACAGACATCGAAATTATCTCCCGGGGCGTGTAAGACCTCCTTGATAATCTTATCCTAACGACCAACACAGAACGTTTTAACATCCAGCACTCGTTCTAACAGCTAACGCTGACCATAAAATGGAACGGCGATGAAAAGAAAATGAAATCTGTTATACCCTTTCTTCATGTGTCCCGATCAGCTCTATAGCTCGAATTTCCGGGCACCACCGCTTAAACTCGGCCATCCAATTACGTAATGTTGATTTCGGCGCCACGACCACGTGCGGCCGTTCCCGACGAACAACAACCATAAAACCCAGGAGTGATATGGTCTGAAGAGTCTTTCCCAAGCCCTACGAGGAGAAACCACCCATTCATTGAAATAAATCCCCAGTATTCGCCCTAAGATACTAGTATTCAAAGCTCTACTAACCATTTCATCGGCGAGGATCCCGTTGATTCCATGTTCGTTCAACCCAAGCAGCCAGTTGAGACCGCGAATTTGGTAATCACGCATCTCTCCGCCCTTGATGTCTGCAAAAAGATACCATAAATACACCAACTAACAAATTCCTGAAAAATCCGCAAAATTTTTCTTACATCCAGGCGTTGAGGTAAAGTATGTAGTGGCCTTGTCAGACTCTTTAGCAGCTTCCTTAACCAATTCCTGATCCTCCGCTTTTTCTGTGACACGATGCCGGTGACTGTGGGTAAGTAAAACCAATTTGCAGGGAGAAACACAATTCTACAAGTGTACGAGAAGATTGCGTACACTGGAGGGTCCCGGGAACGGGCAAAAGGGGCGGGGCAGGGGGTGGTTTTCAAACAATCGAACAATCAACCACCTTGACCACCCCCTGCTCCGCCCCTTTTGCCCATACCCCGGACCCTTCAGTGTACTCAACCACCTGACCACCCCCTGCTCCGCCCCTTTTGCCCATACCCCGGACCCTTCAGTGTACTCAACCACCTGACCACCCCCTGCTCCGCCCCTTTTGCCCATACCCCGGACCCTTCAGTGTACTCAATCTTGTCGTTGATTGTACTTGTTACTGTATGCGTGGCCTGAGAGATGAGAGCAGACAATGAAGAACAAACACACAAGAAGGCATAATTGACCATCAACGGGTATGTACCATTTAGACCGTACAAGACATTCATGACATTTCTTTCTTTTATGGGCTCATACAGGGCGAAAAATGGATCTGCAGGACGGTGACACTTACTCCTTCGAGAGAGGCCTAGATCTAGAAGTGGTAGCCTCATCAGTTCCTGGTCCGTTGTCCCACCCAGGATCCTTTTTCTTACGTCCTCGTCCTCGCTTCGATGCTTCACTTGACGTACCAGCTACATCCGTGGCCGAACTTTCATCGCCCGTGGCGCTCATTTTCTTGCTGTCTGCCATGAAATGCGAGAAGCTGTAATAAGAACAACCCCAAAAAATGAGATCATGACGAAGGAAATGAGAGGAACAGGGGCCCGGACCCCAGGTGCGGTATTGCTTTGTGAGAAGATTCCGAAAAAAGATACTGCTAAATACACTTTCTTACTCGGGTGCATACAATGAATAGGAACTGGGAAAAACCGGCAATTGCCTGACTTAAAAGTAGGCAACTCCCTATTCCTATCCGTGCGTACCTGTCTGCTTTCCCCATCAAGAACTCGAACCGCTTTGCTCGATCCGTCAGAGATTTTGCATCCTGCGCTGCCTGCGCCTCATCTCGCTGTTTGACAGCCTAAAAAGGCAACAGAGCCAATAAATATCCACGTAAACGAAATGACAGATAATCCACAAAATGATTAGTGATCAAGCAATCAAGCAATCAAGAAACAAAGTACATGCAATCATGTAATCATGCAATCAAGCTATCAGACCTCAGCTTTAACAGCCGCTTTTCTGGCTTTGCGCGAGATCTCCTCTGATTCCTCGGAGATTCCACAGGCTGATGCCTTATTCCGTGTTCGTTCAGGAGGTGGTGACTGTGGATGAAATCAAATGAAAATGCGAATCGAAAAACTCCGATTTCAACACCGCGCAAAAGCGGCTAATCAATCAATAAACCGTGAACAATATATGAGCAAATGCGAAAAAGTCCAATTGCCCTGATGAATCAATCAATCAACCGTGAACAATATATGAGCAAATGCGAAAAAGTCCAATTGCCCTGATTCCATCAATCAAGCAAGCCCACGACTTACAACAACTTCAACCAACCTTTTCAGCCCCTTCCTCGTCCTCGTTCTTGCCTTCATCGCCGAGCGACTCCTCGGAGCTTTCTGATGAGGATTCCAATCTGCCTTCTGGGTCCTTTTCTCCACTGTGAGTGCTGCTAGTCAGACTCTGAGCGCCGGCCGGCACGGAAGTCTCCGAAGAAGCCGAAGAAGACGTAGAATGATTGCTCTCGTCACTCTGTTGACCCGGTGATTCTGCGTTTCCGCCGTTTCTGCTACCATTTTCAACATCATCCGAATCCGAATCAGAATCCGTAGCGGGATTAATGGACTCATCCATTATGCCGAATGTTTGACGATTTGCTACAAACAAAATAATCTGCTAAATTCTCAGTGGAATCGACATGAGCAGAGCTAGCGACAAGCGGGGTCCAAATGGATGGGCTAGGGGGGAACGATGGGCGTGTCGAAGGCGTGGTTTTGTTCGTGCCAATTGGAACTGCACAGCAGTGACATTCTCACTGATATCACCCGCATATAGTGTTGTTTAAATAACACTTTGGAATTTAAATAAAATATAAAATAAATTTAAATCTTGCCAATACATAAATAAAATAAAGTTTAAATATATTCAATTAAAACAGCCGAATTTAAACAAAAATATTATTTAAATAAAATAACGTTTAAATATATTCAATTAAAACAGCCGAATTTAAATAAAAATATTAGTTAAATAAAATTAAAAGTTTTATTTAAATAACATATTCTATTTAAATAACATGCGTTAATTTAAATATTTCACAGACTTTTCAAAGGGAGATTTCTGTACTGACAAGCAAATGTCCCGGTCATTATTTTATTATTTTATTGAAATAGAACATAGAACGGAATAGAATAGAACCAAAACGCAAAGCACGACTAGTACATACAACAATCAACTCATATCAAAATGAGGATCGTGGACCGTGAAATGTGCCCTTTTCTTAAGATGTCGAATAGTCTTCTGCATAGGTCTTTGTCTACGATCACTTTCAGATAGATTTGGCATCCTATCAGAGCCGTTGATCACTTTTTGGCCAGAAAACGTACGGGTTATCTAAAATATAAATTGTTATTTAAATAGCCAGTTTTACGATGGAAAAAATTTAAATATAAATAAAACGCAAACTTGTATTTGAAATAAAATTATAAATAAAATAAAAAACAATTCTGATATTAAATAAAATTAAAAATATATTATATTTAAAGAAAAAACACCCTTTTTGAGTATATTAAATAACAATTAAAATACATTTAAACAACACCACCCGCATAACATCATTATTTCTAAGCATTTAACTGTAACACGACACCGTACATGACAAGTGAGGTACTGTCATACCCCAAGTACCAAAAAAAAGTTGACCGCCAGCAACCCTTGAAATCTTGCTGACTGTGAAAGAACCCACGGAAAAGTGAAGGACTTCCAGTGGAAAAAATGCGGATGTTGTCTAACGAACTTCCCACTCGGTACGCCTTGGTCACGTTCAAGCACAGGCGCACCTGAATTTGCTTCAGACGTCATTGGACTCATACGCCTTTCTTTGTTTTGCCCTTTCTCGCACAATCGTCCACGCCGGTTGCGCCCGTTCAGTTATTTATTTTTGCTCCTTCGATCCCTTGTTGCACCGTCCGAAATGACTTCCGGATTTGCTTTGGGATATTTGTGCTTGATTGGTGCGACTCTGAGCGTTCACACGCAGGCACAGACAGCACCGCCGCCGCCGCCAAGCAGCGCCGAGGACAATGGCAGTGGAGGTTCACGTAAGTGCACAAAAAAGCTCCGGAAGGGAAAGGATTTTCGATCTTGCACATGTACTGTAAAATGCCGCAAAGTTGAGGGGAGCGGCGTTCGGTTAAACAGAACACTCGTAAAAAACAACCCAAGCTCTATTGTTTCAAACATGGGACCACAAGACTCCAACCTGTTGTTGTTTAAGCCTCTTTTTAATGTAAAGCAGAAATGTAGCCGTTGATTTCTTGATTCGTTTTTGTTTTCGATCCCTTGGGGCGTGACACCGCGATTCTAAGGCGCAACGCAAACTGCGTTTTCCGTATATATGGCCCCAGGTGTGCGTACAAAACCACCTACCCACTGAAATGCGCTTCAGTCTTCAATCAAGCAACTTATCGACGGCCCACATGTTTAGTGATCTTCATAAATCTTCAATCAAGAGATCAATCAATCGAAAAGCAGGCTCTTACGTTAGCCACCGGCGGAGGGTAGCCTCTCCGATTTTCTCCGCTCTCACAATTTCTCGCTGAAACAATCCACGAGGCAAAAACCAGCGCTTCAAAATTCTATTTCTTCGGTTTTCAGTAAAAAAAATGTCGGGCATTTTAAACAGAAACGATAGATTTTTAACGGTAAATACTTGAAATAGAATACTTAGGGCAATTCAGACGGAGTGGTGGGCAAACAGCCCGGGGGCGTGGCTACAGCTGCGCCTTAGAATCGCGTCGCTTACCATGAGCAAGGTCATCGTAAATTCTGTTTAACCGAACGCCGCTCCCTCAACTGTGCGGCGTTCTACAGTATCAAAAGATGGATCCGTAGGGAACATCACTACATAACCGAATATTTCCTTTCAGCGGTGGTAATATTCAGTAAAAGATGTACTACGAACTTGGAATGCAACTGGGGATTTGAATGTGAGTTGGAAACGGATTTGCTCGATCCCTGAATAAATAATGAGCAAGATGGCTTATTTGTAACATCACTCTTTTGGAATGAAGGCAAGGCATTTGACCGTGTCCTGACTCCCGGAAAAGGCCCCGTCAAGGTTCAGAACTGCGCCGAATGTCGGCCATCTTGCCGCTCCGACGCCGAATGCAAGCAGCCCACGAACCCTGACGGCAGCGACGCCACCCTCGCGGATCCCGGGGACCGACTGAAATGTTTCCATGGCTGCTGCAAACCGAAGAAACAGGAGCGGGAAATTATGCGGATGCCGATTCTGCGCGGCGCACCGGAAGGACATTTACGTCGTCTTCCCGTGAATATGCCTAACCTAGGTTA
Source organism: Hypsibius dujardini (assembly GCA_001579985.1). NCBI lineage: Eukaryota > Metazoa > Tardigrada > Eutardigrada > Parachela > Hypsibiidae > Hypsibius > Hypsibius dujardini. The sequence goes on along the minus strand of LRSR01008939.1, from coordinate 12,119 downwards.
GCTTTAGCTAATTTCACTATGACTCGAATTAAAACCGACGTGCAGCGACTTCAGAATACTGTTTCCCACATAACTTTGGCCTTTCTAAATCAGGATCTGACCGAACGAACCGTTCATTTGTAACTGCATGTAATGAGCGAATTGAACATTTAAGAATCTGAAATGTTGTGATTGTTGTGCTTTTTAATAATAATAAACGAATAGTGTCGTGTAGTGTACATGACTTCTATGAGTATCGATGAACTCAATACTCACGTGCCCCAGGAAGCAGCAAGGGGTTCAGTCTCCTTTCGGAAGCAACCTCACTTGGGGCATTATTCAAGTGCCGAATTCAGAATCACTTCGAAATATTTTTTTCATTTAGACCTGCTGTAGTGATGAAAATAAAAATATATTTCGTCGGTAAAATCGGGCAAAGTTTTTTTTGGTGATATTTCAAAATTTGGAAAACACTGGAAGATTCCATTTTCCTTCGTTTTCACTGTAAAAATTGTAGTTTTTAGAACTGACGTAAAAACAATTATTTTAACGCCGTTCCATTCCAAATTCAATTTCGAGTCCATTGGCATTACCCACATAATTTTCGGAGATCAGAGGGCGGAGCTTCGGGTATTTTTAAAATGGACCGATAATTCCAGCGACGCTTTCCAGTGTTGGTCTTTAACTCCGCCCACTGACCTCAGATCTTTTCTTGGCTAATGTCAGTCGACTCAAAATTAAATTTGGAATGTAATAATGTTAAAAAAGATCATATTTAATTTAGTTCTAAAAATCCCCAATTTTACAGTGAAAATGAAGGAAAACGGAGTCCTCCAGTATTTTCCCAACTTTGAAATATCACACACAAAAACTTTGCCCGATTTTACCGACGAAATAAATTTTTATTTTCATCACTACAGCAGGTCTGAATGAAAAAATATTTCGAAGTGACTCTGAATTCGGTACTTGAATAATGCCCCAAGTCCAGGCCAATGTGCCAGATCTGTTTCATCTTCTGTTTGTCTTCGACGGTCTGCCTGATCGTCCACAAAAGTTTCCTATCTGTGTTTGTCTGTTCCTCTCTACAAATACAGTTATGCAGTTGTTCGAACCAAACGGGGGCGAACGTGCAGTATATGATAGTTAAGCGGTCGCATTTCCGATTGCACGGTCGGTTATGTGTTCCTCAGATGTAACCGGATGCCAGGCTGAACAGAGAGTTCTCACGAACGAATTGTTCGTGTCAAGTTCTTCAGATTTACTGTCATGTGTGTGAATGTGTGATCGTCCTTAGCGCAGAGTCCAAGCGCTGTTCTACGCGATGAACCACACCGTTATACAGCCTGGTGATGACGATGTACGTGCCTGTGTCAGGATTGGTGGTCTCATGAAATTTCGTTTCATTCGCCACCTGGAGGCATAACCGGCATATAAACCACAATCAAAAATCGTTCATATTCCCCATGTATAAAACTTCTGTAGAAACTTCTGTAGAAACTTCATTCTTGCATAAATTACTCATTTCATATTTTTGGAGGCTTTATACTCTGTCGCATGTGCGTATACTTGTGCGTGGAAACATTATAGAAAGGCAGATTCGTGAACCCTGGCAATTGGGACTAGCGACGGAAATATAATATTCACACTTTTGCCCGTGCACAGACACACACGCACACGGGTGGACAGGACAAAGTTGCAGATAACTTCACGTCCGAAATTCAATTAGCCACTACACGGTGCTGCGTCTGCTGTGTCACTTCGTTCCTACCCTACTAATAAATCACATTATGGCTCTAACACAAAACACCCACACACACACATACACACATACACAGTAGCTGAGTTAATGGACATCCGCCCCCTGTTCGACGCCCCCCAACCCCCGCGTCCCGCGAATCTTTTATATATATTCTGTATAAACACCAATTCCGCGCCGCGTAAATTGCACAGCGGCGAGGTCAAACCCCCGTTGCACAAGCAGCGAAATACTTCCGTTTAGTATTCAGACACAGATGATATACAGTACACGTAGTAAACACGAATAAGCCTGGAGGAGATCTCGAAGCCGTATTAAGCTAAAACAGTGAGGACTACGAATGTCATCGATTATTTTCCCTCCAAGACCTCTATGCGCCCTACACACACACACACACACACACACACACACACACACACACCACTCACACACACACACACACACACTCACATACCCACACCCACACCCATACACACCCATACACCCATACACACACACAGTACAGCAGTATTGCTGCGAATATACCGCCAGTTTACACGTACTAGCGATGTAGGCGGCATTCGATGCAGTCAGGAAGAAAAAGAGGAGGGGGCGGAGGATGTGCCTCCCGCTTGATCCAGACACGGTGGCGATGTGGGCAGGAACGGGGATGCTTGATCACGGCGCCGTAGAGTACTCTAGGCCTGCATAATCTTCACACACTCTGTCTCCCTCATCCCGGCAAAGAATGCGTATATATGGGGAACTGTCAATTTCGTGCCGGATTATGCTTTATTTCCACCCGCTTTTCTTCTTGACTCACTCTCCCCTCAAACACACATCAGTGTACTCTAGCTCTCCCTCCTTCTGACGTGGACAGCATTTTTTGGCGTGTTTAAATAATAAGCAACCCGAGAAAAGTGCCGCCGCACCGGCTTATTCACTTTGTTCCCGTATGAAGAGCAAGTGGATTTGAGAGGCTATTTCGGAGGATCATCTCGGTGGATGCTTCTCCAGTTCACCTACATGCAACGGGTGTGAAGCTCTATTTCGAGCACATGACACGGGGATTTTTTTTTCAATTCAACATGGATATAGGAATCCTATTGATGGCGTCCGTCTTCTGCAAAGTTTTCTTTGGTTTAGTCCGAAGCGAAACGGAATTTGAGGCTGCCTTTCAAGGTACGTTCGCCTATCTACTTGAGTGTAAGGCCGTAAGGGTAGTGTGCACATGAAAATGTTAGAGCTTAGAGTCAACTAATCTGACAGATTAAGCAATTTTCATGACTTCATTTTTTTGTACTGCCGTTTAATTAAGCCAATCATGAACCATCCAGCACGGATCCCATTTAGACTTTATTTTCAATACCGGTTTTGTCTGCAATCTTGACCGGTACTGCGGAACTCATGGATTGCACATACTGTGCACTGTACAAAGTAATTGATGACGACAGATTGTCACTCGGACTGAGCGTTGACCTTGCAGGGAGACCTTGCAGGGAGACCTTGCAGGGAGAATTTCGGCCAGTAATAAGTCCATTTATATCTGAATGAATCTAATTTAACAGACAAAGCAAGTCAGTAGGGCGTAATAATGCAATGATTCATTTTAATTAGCCTGAAAGTATCCGACTGTGCGACGCTCAGACTACAGCACACACCATCGTGCGCACACCATCGTGGCGCCAATTGCGGTCTGGGTCTGGATCAGCCATGTGTTCGTCGTCATCTTCAGTACTCGACGTATTTTTTCGTTAGTCGCTTCTTATCTTCTGTGGTCTCAGCTGGATATTTCCTTCAAGATCGATCTACATGACGACAAGGCAACCAAATAAAAGCTGCATCGCTTTTTAATCGACGAGTGTTGTATTCAGGTCTTCGGATGGACTTCCGGAACGTGCCGGAAAGATGAATAGGAGAAAGAGCACTTTGGCCGCACCCGGCATTGTTATTTTATCTTGCCCCAGTCATGATGATGAGGCTTTGCGTAACATATTTATTAAGCTGTCAGTGTCAGTCTCACACCAAAAAAACGAGCTTTTATCTTTCCATCACCTCGCAAAAAAAGCTTTCTTTCGAGGAGCCATCATCATATTTTCAATTGCATTGAATAAATCAAAATCGACATGCCCAAGATAAATCGATAAAGCTGCGCGAGAAAATCAACGGAAGCTGCGCTCTCGATGAACTACAGCTCGACCCCCTCGCCAGTAATTGGGACAGTGAGTGGACTCACTGGGGATCTCCACTGGTCAATCTGGACCATCTGGATGATTTGATGGAAATCAATGGCAATCCTCTGTACATAACTAGGGGTCGGCTTTATTTATTAGTATGCACTTGATGGCTTCCATCGTCAAGTCCCCCCTCCCCCCCCACTGCATCTGTTCTCATCCCTTTTCAGCGCTCGATGTGGAACGGGAAATTGTTATCGAATGCCCCTAGGGTCTCCACTGGCCGGAAAAGACTGCGAGATTCTGTATCCGGCTTACCAGAATAAGGGTTCTTCTGCATCCTGGCCTTAGTTAGACAAAAAATGAAATTCTCATATTAGAGCGAATCCTACGAGATAAATCAGCAAGATACTACGTTGACCATTGAGGAATTTCCGTTGTACTACAAGCCTTAATTAAAACGCCAGTACAGTACACAACAATTTCAGTCAAGGTAACAGTGCAAAGCGTACTTTATATTAATATGAGGCATTGTAGAAAATTCACTCGCACATTTTGGATGCAATGTCAAGTTAAACCAATCAAACCATAAACTATGTACAATATTTTAAATAGTAGAATAATAACAGACATACAGGTACGCAACATACGTAAATGTATCTGCGCATTTCTATCTGTAGCGAATCATTTGGAATATTTTAAGATGGGAGCAAATAATTTTGCTTATTCGATAAAAAATACAAACGAAAGGTATTTGCATTGTTTTGATTTTACTTTTACTTTCACGTGATTAATTACACTAAACATAGGCAATGTTAATTCTAAGAGCTACGTTTGAGCTATTTGGATATGACTAGATTGTGAGGGATAAGAAACTACAAGCGTGTTTTAAGACCTCACAAACTGTTCCCCCGGATTTGATGGATGAAGAGCCATTTAGACTCGTGCGTGTCTCCGATTACGGCTCCCTACGACTACCTCTCTGGACGTTGAGAGTCCTCGACACGCAAGGAAGTGAGCCGTAACAACGGGTGGACGGACGCGTGAGTTCCTCATCAACAAAGCCCGAGGACCGCGGGCACGTCGGCACGTTTCTTTTTTACATCCATCAAAGCCACGTTATCGACCCTTCGTTCTCTTTGCTCTATACAGCGGCTGTTGTGCACTAGTATACATACGCACGCATTCATTCAGCGAGAAATAGAACGGAAAGAGATTCTTTAAATGCTGTAAAGAACATCATCCCCGCCGCAAAGAGGTGTCGTCTGTATTTTGTGTGTGTGTGTGTCTTGCATCCTTCCAAGGCGTTCATGAGAAAGCCGACCAGGGAGCGCAACACAAAATAATCGATGTCTGACTCTCTTGCGTACACACACCACACAAACATGAAGAGAGAACACGACAGAAGGCTGTTGTTTGTTACTCGTTTATCCTTTCCCATCCGGCGACCTTTTCATTCAGACCGATGAAGGTTCATATCACTGACGAATCCCGAAACGCATTATTAAGCACCCAGGTCAACATTGCCCACATGTCAACATATTGCCTCAATCAGTCGAATGAGGCTAATTGGATTAGAAGCTATGTAGTTCATCGATGACACAGAATCCTATAACCCTTTCGCCAAAAAATAGGGTTAGGTTGCTCACTATCCCTCTATTCTGTCTGTCCGTCTGTCTGTCTGTCTGTCTGTCTGTCTGTCTGTCTGTCTGTCTGTCTGTCTGTCTGTCTGTCTGTCTGTCTGTCTGTTCTGTTTCTCGCTGTACCTGTATGTCTCTTTGTTTGCCTGTTTTTTTGCCTGTTTGTCTCTATGTTTGTCTGTTTGTTTGTCTGCCTGTCGACCTATCTGTTCCCGTATATCGCGTTCAGTCTCTACTCCAAAAGCATGGATCTGTTCTGACTTGGTTTCGGCTGTCTACAAGAGTAATGTTTTTTTTAATTTTCTTGTCGATAAGATGGAGTCGTCAGTCACGTCAGGTATTGATGTGCGAAACGTAATTACGTGTCCTCCGGTAGAAAATAATCGATATTCCTTACATCACGTCGGCAACCTAATCGAATATGTAGGTCAGCCATAAACTATCGCTTTAATCCCTAACACAAAGCCGGATTAGTCAGCACTGGGAGACCGTATAGAGTTTGTGGATGGGAGCGTTAAAAACATTTTCCAGCTGATAGACTTTTTAGCCACGACCGGTTTGGTTTTGCATATGAAATGACAAATTGGGCTTAAATATGCCAAACACAGTCCTGATTACGGCGTCTCGGATACACAGACATTACCCAAATCCCCATCCTCATCAAGACACATACGCGCCCGGTTCTCCCGAGACCGCTATAACCGGTCCCAGCACTTAGTAAAAAAATTTAAATTTGCAAGGACCTACTTTGCCCTGGGAGAAGTTCTTCAACTCAAGCCCACTCTCTCCCTCTCTCCCTCTCTCTCTCTGAGAGTTATAAGTTGCCAAAAAAGGTGCCACTCTATTGACAGCACTTTGTTGTTGTCGCCTTTTGACCCACTTTCTAGCCCCCACTCCAGAATCGAATGAATTCATCCCGATGTGCCTGTGTATGTCTGTGTACGCAAGCAGACAATGCGTTGCCTATTGAACGGGGCTTCCGGTCAGTCCGGGGCAGTTCATTAAAACGACACGTGTCGCCAACGGGCTAAAAGCTTCTCTTCACAATAGCACCAAAAGGGCACTTCACAGTTTCACCACAGTGGTCTCACTGCGATATACCATCCATAGCCTTTCAAAGGATCCCTAGCATCCCTAGCAGGGCAAGAAATACCAATAGGCAAGCTGAGAATCTAAAATGAGAAAAACGATCGGCTCTAATGGAGCGCATCTAGATTCGGGTGGGAGTTTTCATGAATGCGTAATGTGAACTGTCGTTTTCGTACCAAGTTGAAATCGATTTCGAGCCGGCCTCCGGAGTAGTTAAGACACCAACATCTTAATGTCTGAATGTCATAACTGTTGTCTTCAACATTATAGTCCTGATATTTTGCAGGACAATGTGAAAGTGCCGGAACGCCGTGTGAGCACTTCTGCCGGAACCACAGTCCGCGGACCTTCGAGTGCTCCTGCCGAGAGGGTTTTCACTTAGATCACAACGGCTATTCTTGTTTGGACACGCCGTCTCTAGGTCAGTCAGCTGGCTCAATTGCACAATAATTGTGGGCGTTGCCTCTAAGCTTCAAGCGTGAAACCTGCCGTTGAATCATTCATTTTGGTGTTCGGTCAAACAGATACAAGGCCGTCGAACAGGAGTAACAACAACGTAGAGCTTCATCGATCCGAGCAAGCGGATCAGCCATCGATTGCCACGACGACCTCTCCGACTAATGAAATTCCCTACACCTCCCCCAAACTTGCTCAAGCGGCCTGTGCGGGACTTGTCTGCCTCGGCGGAGGTGTCTGTGCGTCGGATCGCACCCTTGGCTATCGCTGTCTGTGTCCGTTGGGTCGAAAGGGCACTCACTGCCAAGAAAGTAAGTGAACCCGAAACATCTGCCAGGAATCGATTTGTAATTTGTCCTGCACCGCTCTTTTCTGTATCGGTTCTTTCTCCCGCGATTTCAGAGGTGAGCTTTGCCACACCCCGCTTTTCGGGCGACTCTTACGCCATGCTGCCCCTACCCACCGACTGGGACCTGGACTTTGAGCTCAAACTGGAGATTCACGCGGAAAACGAGAACGGTCTCCTTCTCTACTCCGGGGAGGACCTCAACGGCTCTAAGAACTTCCTGGCATTAGAGTTGCTGGACGGTTATGTCGTCTTTCGACTGCAGATTGCCCATACCGATATCAACCTCCAAAGTCGGTACAAGGTGCCTCTGGGCGATCCGGTTCTCATCCGGGCTCAACGCTCCAAAGGGGACTTTTCACTGCGCGTCGCCTCGGAAGATCGGATTGTGACGTCGGTTCAGGACGTCGAGGATGGCGAGCTAAAAGCCTCGGAAAATATCTACTTGGGCGGAATTCCCGATTACGACCACCTTCAAACGAAATTCCTCACTTCGACAGCTGGTTTCGTGGGCTGTATTCTCAGTTTGTTGATTAACGGGAAGAAGTTTCTCTTGGAGCCACTTCCGTTTGGCACCATCATCCATGGAATTAACATCGGTAAGTCCTTAACAACATGGTCTGTTCAACTTAATGCTTTCCTCGAAGTATCATGCATCTCCAACTTCAGACCGATGTGAAACAAGTAGCTGCGAGGAGATCCACTGCCTAAACGACGGACAGTGCATTATTGACCACTTCAAGAAGGCTCGTTGTGACTGCCCCATAGCCTTCCGAGGCGAGCAATGCGAAATCGGTATTTACCTCGTAGTATTTTAATTAATTACGTCACAGAACGAAATCGCGACAGGTTGTTTCGATCGAACAGACTTGCAGTTGGAGGTAACCTCATTCAACGGGACATCATATCTCGCATATCCCTTGTCCGGCACCAGTGTCCTGCATGCCACTAACCTCTTACTGACCTTCAAACCCAGCAACATTACTGGTGGAGTTCTTCTTCATATTGGGCGGCCAAGCAGTAGCCTCTTCACAGACACCATGCAGATCCGGCTCAATCGAGGATTGCTTGAATTAGCGCTAGATTTAGGGGAAGGCCCCACGATCTCACAGTAAGTTTCTTGCCTTATACTATAATGCATTGGTCATTTTAAAAAGCACATTGTATCTTTGAAGAATTGGGACGCCGTTAGTTCGCAATCAGTGGTACCAAGTTGCGGTAAGAAGGACGGACCGCTTTACGGAACTGATTCTCGACGGCGGCGGCACAACTCAAGTCTACTACGACGGTGCATTTGACGAGCTAAATGTCGCAGACGACCATTTGTACATCGGCGGCGTCGATAACAATGAAGTTGGCGCGTTTTTTCAAGGCTGTATAGACCTCAACAAGGTAAGCACGATCACAAGTTTTCATTTCCCGCGTGGAAGTCTCCTACTCCCAACTGAATTTATTTTCTTTGTAGAGTGAATTTATGGGGAAGAAACTTCTAATGTCAAGAGCATTGAAAGGGTCCAATCTCGATACCTGTCGGTCGACATGATTCAGTTTCACAGCGCACTTGCTATCCGGCCTAGATTTTTATCCATCTCTGATATTCTAAGAAGACTGCAACAATTTAATGATTATAAAACACGACGCAATTTTATACCGGCCTCTTGTTTCGTGTACGGCACTTTAACCCGAGGTATTGTATCCAGTCACCAATGGGTCCGACCATGAAAAGTCAGAACCAAAAGAACCGTAAGAAGAAACCACTAAGCAAGACATTTTGACGCATCGGTAGTTCGATCAAGCAAGAAAAACCAAAGCCTCAAAATTGAAAAGTGTTATAACTTCAAAATGACTGAAATGAGTATTTAGTCGGAGCTGGCTTCGGCAGATCCCGAAACGCTAACCGGCTTCTTGGGGTGCTTCTTTCCGTCTTTGATGGATGCGGGTACGAATGGACGAACTACTTGAGCAGCCAAACCTTGGTTCTGAATGAGGACCAACTGGGAGGGCGAAATGTAATCAGATGGAGGAGAATCAAAGAGAGGGAGCCCGGTGTAGAAACGAGAGTTGCCAAAGTTATCCAAATTAGCCGATCTAAAACCAGACATTATCGTTACTCAGGTCACCCAGCATTATCTTAGCATTAGGAAAAAGTGCAAGCATTACCGTTCGCAGTCAACGTTGAATCACGAGTCACAGACGAGAGTGATCTGATGATTGTGCTGTTGGCGCAGAGATAAGACGTCTGGTTCATGCTCTGGTCACAGCGATGGAACACCTGGCACTTGGCTTCCTCATCCGCATAGAATCCCGGTTGGGCTTTGGACGCGCAGCAGAAGTTGGTTTGGGGAATCCCATGCAGCATGGGGAAGGTGGCTTCACGAGAAGTGACCAGTGTCTGAATCTCCTCGGCGCTGAGCGCGGGCTTCAGCAGATCCCGCACGAACTTGGCCTGGATCTTGCTGTCGCCACGCTGAGAGGCCACCAAGCAGACGAGCGCAAAGAGAACCAGAATCTTCATGTCTGCTGCTGTTTGAGATTGTTCGGGAAGAAAAAAGGAGAAAAGAAGCGATTGTTTGCTGCTGATGAGACTCAGTTGTAAGATGCCGGGCATTTATAGTCCGGCACTGCTGGACATGCTTCATTATCTATTAGGGTGCTACCACATTATGATATCTCCTGCGTATCGACCCCATCCGTACGCCGGTAGTTTCTCGATTACTGTCTACGTCGTGTTCGTGTGTACCGTGGTGGTCGTCGTACATTTTTTTGCATGTGATGATGATGCAGTTCCTTATAGGCGTGGACTGCGAACCTGTTGGGAAATGCTTATGTTGTACGTTTTATTATTTTGTGGCAAAGAACCTTTTTCTAGGACGACGTATTACGCTTTCTTACGGCGGAGTAGGCTCAATCATAATCGGCAGTAGTTTTATATACGGTTATGTCACGGATTGTGCATTCAGGATTTTGGTTTTCCGCGCACTTTCGATCATTTATCATGTCGGACCGTACAAACGTTTGTACAGCTTTTAGAGATGACTCGATCCAATGAATCCGCAAAAGTGTATAAATGGGAGACATATAGGAGACAATGGGGTTTGATCAGTAATCCGCTCAAGGTTCGACTCGAGACCGTGATTCGCTGCAGAATCTGGAGACTGGCTCCAATCCCGAATGGCATTCATTGCAAGAGAACCTTCCTCCGCAGTATTCCTCGCTGCTCAGATTGTGCATGTCAACGAAAGTAGCGCCATCTGTAATAGTTTGTCGTATTCTGTCCTTTGTTAAAAATTTGTAGCTTTTAAAGACTCCCAATTCATTTGAATTTATTGCATCGAGTTATCGAATTAGTTGACTGATGACTTTCGGTATTTCTTAGAGCGCAATAAACACAACAGCGGTTCGAAAACATTGTGAATTTTTCAGTATGAGGTGAAATCAGTATCTCCGCTCAGTCGATGAATCAGCTCCATCATGGGTTTCTCTTTGATGGCGGGTGCTTGATTGTTTGATTTCTAGAAGTGCTATAGTATACTAAGATATAGTACAGTGAATCAAACAATCAAGCACCAGCCATCAATGAGAAACCCATAAGTGAGCCGATTTATCGACCAAGTGGAGGGTGAGCCGAAAAAGAGATTTCACCTCATACAAACGAATACCACTAGCGTGTTCAAGGGCTTTCTCCTTGATGAAGAAACAACACTTGAAAATAATCAGTTTACTGGGAATAGCCATTGTCCGGCATAAACAGATCGAAGATTCGACTTTTCTCTCGGCAACGACTGACTGCGCCAACGTTGAAGAGAATTTCCACTTTTCCACTGGGTGGCACGCACAGGGGAAATAAAACGCACGCGGAGGTAGATCGACATGTTTGCTGGTTGCTGCTTACTTTGCCACCGTCAATTCATTTGTTAGCCGAAGGAATTTGCTCCACCATTTTTCCATCTCCGCCGCGTGGTCCGCCATTTTTCTGCTTACTTTGCCACCGTCAATTCATTTGTTAGTCGAAGGAATTTGCTCCACCATTTTCCACCATTTTTCCATCTCCGCCGTGTGGTCCGCCATTTTTCACCACTCCAGTCTTTTATTGAGTTGCAATTACCCCGTTATATGCTTTTGGAAGAGTCTTCCTTCCCACGTCTCGGTGCAGGAATCCATTCACGATGGCAACTGCGGAGGAGGAGAAGGCCCATCAGTATGCTGACCGAGAGATGAAGCTGGTGCGCTGCCTGCTGGCATCCGAACAGGCCCTCATGAATCTCAAGATGGAACTCTTCAACGTCCGCGAGTGGGTTCGTCTCAAGCCGGCTACGGATCGGGCGACGGCGTACAAGCCGCCTGTCTTGGCCGATCTTCCCCCGGAGGATTTGGAGGAGATTCTCCGCAATTGCGACTTCATCACGCGCAATCGACTCAGACGGTGCGTTTTTACCAAAAAAGATATGTCATTTTGTTCCTTAAGAATTTTTTTAAAAATTAAGGATGGAATCTTTTGCCCTCAGGGATCTTTTCCCGTCAGTGATGGCTATGTTTGCCATTGGGTTAAGATGGTCATTTATCCTTATCGGGCTCCGTTTGATCGATTGATTTTCCAAATGGCACCGCACATTGTTTTTGTTTGTTTGGCCTATATTCCGGTTTGAGCGATTCGTTTGCCGTTGTCTGTCTGAATCACCTGGCCGTCCCATTGTCTAATT